>JAZHYW010063834.1:0-32862 GCA_037355805.1 Ixodes ricinus | reverse complement strand
CCATATTTGAGGTAACTGCTCACAGCGCATGCCCGGGAAGAGTTTCCCGTCAGCTCTCGGGCAACGGCAAGAGAAGAGGGGAAGGCGAAATCCTCTTATCACCGGGACTCTCCTTGTAGGTCCCAGGCTTCTTCCAAACATCGCTATTCTCCCATCTAGAAGATTATAGAAGGCTAACTTGCCACTCAAAATTCGTACAAAAGCATTCTTTCCCCTCTCTCTTCCCCTGTGGTAAGAAAGCAGCAGCGAGCTCACCTATGACGGCCAGTGAATTCTCCCTATAGGCGGGCAATAGCTCACTTTGAAAATACTTGATCTTGGTGGCCAAGAACAAACTCGTGTTCCTGATTGGCAGCCATTTGCTGCGAAGAATACCTGCACATATGCTAAGACACCCGGTCTGAGTCTAACACAGATGCTTTGGCAGGACAGAGGCACAAAAGTCTGATACAAACCACAAAAAGCAGGAAATAGTGTCTGCCAGAGATCAAAACAGACCCAGGTGGAGAGGCTCGTTCTGTTTCACCTCAGTCAAATAGTGTAGCTCATTTTGCTAAAACAATGCATATTTGCTAAAAGAGTATAATATATATTTTGCCTCATTTAGCAGAGTTTACTGCCAAGGATGCCTGCACACCAAAACAAGTCAGACTTAGTCACAGTTTTTTTTTCTTTGATGAGTGGCAACAGAATCCTATACGGGTGATGAAACAAATTATAAGCCCAGCGAGCCAGGCTGGCTTGCCTTGATACTAGCAGTGCCTCGGCGGACAAATGAAGTTTTATTCTTGGTCACTTGTCACATTTGGTGGGAATAGTAAATTAAATGAAAATAAGGCTATCTCTCTTGCAGCCGACAGCTGCAAACGAAATTCATATACCTCAATAAACGATCTAGAAATAAAATTGGGTGGTGACCAAGTGGTTTATGGTGTCAAACTTCAAACTTACAGACTGTGTAGTTCTGGTTTAAGTCCTCCTGCTGTATATTTTTATCCTTATTAATTATATCTAAATTGCTTTTTTTTCGATTTTTGAGGCACTGGCACATAATCTATATCCTAATTCACCTTTAGAAGCGTTTTAAGAATACTCCACAGCTTCCTAGTGCTCGTAATAAATTCTCAATAAGATAGGCTTTTAATTTTTTTCTTTGCTCTCGCTGCTGCTTGCTTCCTCACCCTTAAAATGCTGACAACTCGACACAAAAGTAATAAAAAAATGTGTTTCAAATGTGATTAAGATGAGCATTTCCAATTTGTACCCCTGCTTCATGCCCAGACCATGCCACCATACCATAGCTGATTGCAGTGGACGAATGGTCCCAGGTGCTGTGACCTGACCGTATATAGCCTACGGTGTGGCGCGACTCATGCAGCACCTATGCTTTGTGATGGAGCCAGTGAGCGAGGTGCGACCTGCCAGAGCTGTGCAAGCCACAGCTTTACAGGCCTGTAAAGGGTGGGAAGATGCTCCTCCCTTCGCGGAGCTTGCAATAGCTCAGCAAGGAGCTATTGCAAGCACTAGGGAGCACAGTGTGTGAATAAAAGCACTTCTGAATGTGAATTAGTGTGTAAATTATGCGTCTTTACGTTAAAACTCAGAAAAAAGTATTATTTATAAATATATATATATATAAATATATATATATATATATATATATATAAAAAAGGCAAAAGAAAAGAAACGTCTCCAGGTGGGTTTGAACCCAGCAGCTCCACTGCCCCTGATTTCTAGTTGCCTAAGGCCCGCATCAGACGGGGCAACTTTCCTAGCAACCTCTATTGAAAATTCCATCAAGGTGCGTAATTTGGGACACTGACTGCCAGTCAGCAGCCCTGGTGGAACGGTTTGTTCAGCGAAATTTCGTCGACAACATTCGGCTTTCCAAAGGTTAATCGTAAAAAAGAAATGTAAATATCGTCAAATGCGTCGACAAAACAAAAATGCTCAAAAGATTTAAAAAAAGCAACCCCGCACGGGGGATTGGACCCGGGACCGCTAGCTCATGAGGTAGACGTTTTACCACTAAGCTACTCTGCAGCTTCAAAAAACACGGCTTGAGAACTCGCTTCATACGAGACTTTAGGACGGCACTTGAACGCGTGAGTAGAGTACCGTCGACGGCACTCGAACGCTCTGCAAGAATGCCGTCGGACGGTACTCTAGACACTGGGGTGTGGTTAACGAGCTCCCCAGTGATACACGCGCCGTCTGATTCTCTTCGGACGGCACTTGTAGGCGCGGAGTGGAGTGCCGTCGAACGGCACTGTAGACACAGCCTCTAAGGAATGGTTCGGCTCCATATGCAGCTAAGCCTTCAGCATGTTATGCAAAGCACTCGTACATCAATTGCCGTATTTCAGTTCTACTCAGCTGCCATGTAGAGTACTTTAGCCTCGTAGAACCCTCCTTTTGTTCGCACGTCTCCGGCCGAGTAAACCTGGTACACCTTGTCGTCTTCAACTACACCGCTAAAGTTCCTTACATAGTCGGAACTCACGACAGACTGGGTCTTGTCGAGGAGAAATTCTACTAAAACATATGACACTGTACAGCCCGGGCAGGATCGACAGGTTGGAGCAAGCGGGCAAACAAACGAGTCGAGACCGATCGTTCATGGAAGCTCGGCGAAGCCTCTATGGGCGAAGCGAAAGTAAAGTGAAAGTGGCGTATTCGGCGTGCGTCTGATCAGGGTTGCTCGGGTGCCCTGCTCGTCATATCTCTAACATCAGCGGTTTCATGGGCTCACGTCCCGGAAATGTTTTCTCGTGCATAGGTTATTTTTCGTATTCATAGATTTGACGAAATAGTGGTATTCGAACGAACTTTACGTCCTTTGACTGTACGTCTGTCTGCCCGTCAAAGCTTTTTGACGTACAGTCAGAGACAATCGATGTACAATCAGAATCGCCACCAAGAAATCTTGACAGCATTTCGCGGTGGAAGACTGCCACCAGGAAACTATCAGAAAGCCGACAAGTGGAGTCTGACTGGAGTTTGACTGTCGGTCAGAGTAACTTGTTGGCCAATCAGACATGCTTGACGTAACAGTCAGGCACAGTCAGCGGTCCACTAGAAAACACTGACTGCCAAACAGGGTTACATTAATGGATTTTTCCTTTGGGAATTTTGAGGTTGCTGGCAGGTGCCCAGGTAGCACAGAACATTGCAATAACGTTGTCCGGAAGTTGTGGCATCAATGTTGTCTACATGTTTTAATGTCACTTTAATCAACCATGTAATAATGTTCGAAAAATATATTTATGTAACATTTGGAAACAATTTGTCAGCAACATTATGAATAAAATATTGAGGCAAAATTGTGAAGTAATATATCAAGAACATTCTGGAAAAATATTTCTCAAACGTTCTAACACAACATTGGTAGAATGTTGTAGAAATACCGTTTTTGAAATGTTAAAACATATATATAAGTTAACATTACGAATAAATATTTGTGAAATGTTACAAAACAACATTAGTAGAATGTTATATGAGCACTGTTTTTTTAATATTATGGAGTGCCATTAAAATAATATTATGAATATTTGTGAAACGTTTCTAAACAACATTTGTACAATATTACAGTGATTGTTTCTCAAATGTTGTGAAATACTTTTAAATAACATTGGGGATATATATTTTAGAAACGTTATAAAACAACTTTTCTTAATGATGTGCAAATATTGTTATTGCAATGTTACAAAAGATCATTAAAATAACATTATAATATTAATGCTTATTTAATGATATAAAATAAAGATGTGAAAACATTTTCTAAAAATGTTCAATTGTTGTGTTTAAAATACAATAGTATTTTAAACACAACAATTGAACATTTTTAGAAAATGTTTTCATATCTTTATTTTATATCATTAAATAAAATTTTCTAAAAATGTTCAATTGTTGTGTTTAAAATACTATTGTATTTTAAATACAATTGAACATTTTTAGAAAATGTTTTCATATCTTTATTTTATATCATTAAATAAGCATTAATATTATAAGGCTATTTCAAATATAACATTTTGTGGAATACTGCCGTAATGTTGCTTTAAAACAATTAAAATGGTGCCATTAGCTATTTCTGGGGTTACTCATACAAAGCATGCAAGACTCCAAGGCAAGTTTTATAGTGGAATGTTTCAGAGAATAATGCCGTGACTGTCAAAAAAGTCTTTATGAGATACCTGAAATAAATACTTAGGAAAGGAATGTGTACACATACGTCAAACTATTTGTGGAGCTCCTCAATTTGGTGTGTGGGAGCTGAAGGGGGGGGGGAGAGGGGTACCACGCAGAGTACCGTAAAAGGTCGGGAAGAGCATAAAAATAAAAGTGTAGGTCAAAGCTTTATTTAAAAATTCTTGTCTATATACAACTATCCAAACTGATTACAAAAAAGAATAACAATGCAGCCAAGCACAAAGCAAACTACGGTGCAGCATGTCCTTCAGCGTTTTTTTCCTTCCTTTTCGTGACTAGCAGATGCATCTTAATTCTAATCACTCTTGTTCAGAGTCCTGGAAGAAAACATGTAAAAATGCAGCTGTAGTACAACAGAAGTCCCCCTCTGCATCACATGTAAGCTCTCTTGTTAACAGACGACCGAAAAAGATGTTAATATTAACATTTAGAAATTAATGCAGGTTAGCATCTGGATCAAAAGTTCACATAAAAGCTTTCGTTATATTAAATGTGAAACTAGAATTAATATGAAGGCTACGGAACATAAATATATAAAACTGCTTCAAGTATGACACAACAGAGCTGACCTAATTATAAAAGAAACTAGTACGCTAATAAACAGTTTACCACTTGAGAATACATATGAAAAAAAGAAAATGCTACCTCCATATGAAATTAGTTCACGTGCAGGCGAGCTGGTAAGCGATAACTCTCAAACAACCCTGAAACAAGAAAAAGAAAATAGACAAACACATTAATGTTGGTGAAGTTCGTTCTTTTTTGTTTTCTTTTCCCCTTGTGTCAGGGTTTTTCGAGTGTAGGACCTTCATGTGCGCATAATTAGTGCGCATCAACGCGTTCTGAACATTTTATAAATGCTGAACATGAGAGGTTATACAGAATATGCCAGCGATAAAATAATTACAAACAAAAAGAAACTTACGCATTCTTTACCCGAACTTTGCAAAGCGCAGCCGCTCACTCTGCAGTGGCCTTTACGATGTCTGTCATTTGCATTAGGGAATGCTACTCCCACAGCCCCTAGAAAAGTTGAATGGTTTAGTTCATTTGTAATCATCATTGTACTAGCTTAATAAAAACAACGTTTTTTCTAATAAATACTGAAAGCTGTGAAACCCTTAAAGGCACATCCACGCTGAGCATTGGGCATGAGAAGAAACTAATGCTCATGACATAATTTATTATATCAATAGTTGGAATGTTTTTTTTTTTAATTCTCCCTCTAACTTGTGGGATCCGCACCTCGTTTTCTTTATTTGTAACAAGGAGCTAAAGTATCAAACTTCCTATTCGCGACTCCAGCGAAATCGACGCCGCGTAGCGGCAGCGCCGAGAAGCTCAGACGACAGAGTCGTTTAGACTCTGTCGTCTGCTATCGCTGCTTGGTTCTCGTAGGCAGCATAGAAACAAACATTGTTTCCAGTAAATATTTTTATGATTCCACCGTGTCATTCCTACGCACTGACTAGAAGAAGATTTCTACCGTCAAAAAATCGCTTTTCTTTCAAATGTAACACTGATTTTACGCTGCAATGCACGAATTTGTGGTGGTCCGCGTGCTGAACGACGAAAACGACCTCCTTTCGTCCGCCATTTTGCCTGAGCAGCGCACCCTCTTTAGTTCGCTGGAGTCGCGAATAGAAGCACCTCTCTAAATCTCTAACTTTTTTGCTTTGACAGAATTTATAGCGTCCCCTCTGGTACCAAATGGAAGCTCTAATAGCTTACCACAGAAGTGCGACCGGAAGCTGCTTAGGAGGCAAGAGGTGCCTCACATGCGGCTCTTCGCGTGGTAAAGTGCGGCTCCCCTCCCTTCCCCACTCCCCCGCCTCCCTCCCAGTTACACGAGCACTTTCCCAAAAAGAGAAACGGAACGCGTTTTAAATCGAAAGACAGGTTGCAGTTTGGTAATCTTGTGCTACTGCTACCTTACGTACACTTCGACTGCTTTTGACTCAGTTAGACTGAAAGTAGTTCGCTTATTGCCCAGAACAACCCCCCCCCTCCCCCCACCGCGGCTCTTGGAAGTTTCGTCTTTTTGTTTGCGGCTCTTAGGCCGGGTCATCCTGGCCACCCCTGGTCTATATAGATAGAAACAGCAAAAACTTGACCGTCATATGTTGTCTCATTTCCAACATGCTTAGATAGTAGTCTGAAAATCGTATAGTATGTCTTCGTAAATTCATTAATTATCAACGCGTTACTCGGTGAACTTGTCACTCATTCTATGTGGACTGTTGCTCGTGGTAGTATGGCTAATTGGATGTAGTCAAACGAAAAACATATGGCATGTAATATTATTAGACAAAACCTCGAAACAGGGAGAATGGAAGGACAACTTCGTGTTTATATTGCCCTTCCGTTCTCCCTGTCTCAGGGTTTTTCTAATAATGTTAAACTATCACCAGCTTGTTTGCGCCGTAACGTTTTGGTATGTAATATACGCTGCTCATTCTTCGATCTTGTAGTAGCTGCATACGTCACGAGATTATCCGTCTTGGTTTTGTAAAGCAATGGACGTGAAATCACATATTGCGCAGTGTTATATGTGCGATGCTCGGTAAGATTGTTAGGTTTCATAACGAGCTAGTTCTGAAGTGTTAACACTCAATCTTTAAAACATTGTCGGCAAAACAGCTGATATTATGATACCAGCTGGTTTTGCATCGAAAGCGGATCACGAATAAAATTGTGCTGGTGATCTCAAAAGCTGTCATCTTTCAATTTCAAAAGTGACTTTTTTGGTACATACCTTGGACAACTTCTAAAAGGGTGAGTGCCTCAAAACGCTTCTTTCCTTTTCGTCCCATCAGGCAGTACATTTTGGCCACATCGTCCACCATGCAGCGACACAAAATCCGGCGAGTTGCATCTGCGATCGTGTTCCCACCAACCAAACCAAGGACTTGAAATCTTAAAAAAACAAAAAAAACATATTACATTCACAAGATAAGAATGCGATGCTACAAACAAACAAAACACAATCACATTCAGCCTTACAGGTTCTCCATCGTTTCGGTTAAACTTGCGAAGGTAGATGCGCTCGTGGGAACTTGATACTTATTTTCTTGTCGTATATAGTTTAGCAAAGGTTTAGGCCTTCTAAAGGTGCTATTTGTTTTCACAAGCTAACAAAACATCTTTACCGTTTTGGCACACTATGGACAATTAAGATTGAGATGATGGTGATTTAATGATATCCTAGAATTTTTAGAATTTACCAGGTTATCTCTGTTTTCTTTGGTGCATAGGTAATGTTCCAGTGTGCCCATTTCTTCAAATGCTTGCAGAGGAAGAGTCACTACGGACCGAGGAGGTTGGTTCCTTTGTCTGATCGCTTCATTAATTCTGGCCAGGGTCCTCGACTGTGTCTCAATCATTTGTATCACTGTTTCCAGAAGACGTAAGGTTCCCAGGTGTAATTCTAGAAATAAAATCAAGATGATTATATAACAACCACTGCCGCAAGGAAGGTACGCTTGATTTCTTTACCGCTGCATTTTTCGCTCTTGCACATTGTAGCCGAGACTACTTTGGATGGTCGACCAATTTTGGGGGCCTCAGGAGGTGAGGCAAAGGTGACGTCAAAGCTCGTTGAAGGTGCAGGATCGATTTCGTTCATGTCGTCCTCAGAACTTGAATTGAATGACTGTGGCTTTTTACGCTTCTTTTTTTCCGACACCCTCTCGTTTTTTCGCCACCTCATAGGAGTCTAAAAAAAGAAATACAAAAGAATTTCATATGCAAGCATATATACATATTATTTAAATTGCTGACAATCAATTACATACCAATGCTACTTACTATCTTTTTGTTTGATGTTTTGTATTAACTCATCTTGCTCTCTCATTAACTTCTGGGTTGTTTCATTTGAAATCGAACACACCTGTCGCAGTGGGTATTTTGATTTGCCTCGGATAAATATATATAATAGCCCCATGCCTATAAAGAATAAAGTTAAAAATATGTTCACCCCGCAAAAAACTTTAGGTGGAGCAAGGTGAAAATCGAAATTTCTGTTTGTTTTTTGTATGCAGTTCTATTGCTCGTTATGCATATTGAAAACATATAAAATATAGATTTCTTAGGCGCTAATGTGTGGTATGTTGGCTATTTTTATGTTTTACATTAAATAAAAACCAGATATTTCATGCCAGATATAAAAAAATCCGAAACATTGTACCCTTGACAGTCCGGTGACATATTTAAAGTCTTGTTTTGCAATTTTCGTTATAATTTTCGCTTAGAAAAAGCTGCCCGCGTGTAGTCCTATACATGGGATATCGGCTGGTAGCACTTTTGATTTATAATAGCAAAATATTTTATAATAAATTTGAAACTTCATCAGAAGTGAAATTCGTTCATATTTTGAGGCTGCGTTATTCGAAAAACCCTTTTTATTCTTCATAATTTTTTCTATTTATTTCCAGTTCTAATGCCTTTCCAGGGGCGTGGTTCGATTTCGCCCTTTATTTGTTGTATTTTCGTTAGAAGCTGTCAAATGTCATCCAAGCACCCGAATTGGCAAAATGGTAAATTTGGCAATTTGGCTTTTCTGCAGCCTAAGCCATTTTCTTTTTTATTTTTCATAATATTTCTAATTAATTGCAGTTATAATACCTTTCTAGCAGCGTGGTCCGATTTCCACCTTTTTTTGTTGTACTTTCGTTAGAAGCGGTCAAAATGTCATCCACGCACCCGATCGGCCAAATGGTAGATTTGGCAAGTTGGCTTTCTTGCAAGGTTTCAAGAAAGCCAACTTCCCGAATCACCAATCTGCCCGTTCGATTGCATAAGACGGCGCCGCTAGAAGGGTATTAGAAGTGGAAATATTTAGAAAAATTACGGATAAAAAAGGGGTTTTTTGAATAGCGCAGTCTCACAATATGACCGAATTTCCCTTCTGATGAAGTTTCAAATTTATTATACAATATTTCACGACTGTAAATCAAACGGACGTGCTACCAGTCGATGGTCCACGTATGGGACTACTTCGCGAATCGTAAGCGAAAATAATAACGAAAATTGCCAAACAAAACTTCAAGTGTGTCACCAGAATGTCAAATGTACAACGTTTCGGATTTTTAAATTTGGCACGAAATAATGAGTTTTCATTTAATGGACAACAAAAAATACCCGACATGCCATACAATAGCGAAAACAATCTAAACATTTTTTTTTGTTTTCAATGTGCATACCAAGCAATAAAACTGCATGCAAAAACACAATAAGTTTTATTTTCACCTTGCTCCACCCAAAAGTGTTTTTGTAAGGCGAAAACATTTTTAATATTTTTAAAAAGCAGTCTTGTTCTTTACAGACATGAAGCTATTATATATGTTTAATTGAGGCAAATGAAACCCCGACATGTGTGTTCGATTTATAATGAAACCACCCTTTGTGTAGCTTGAATTCCTCAACGATCGAGATTAATCTTTTAGTTATACATAGCGCCACTGAAAGATATAAATATAAGATCAGCTTTTGGTGCCGATCTTCGAGTATATCGTATACGTTTAGATGGACTGTGTGAAAACTTGGGACACAGCACTGCTACGAGAAATCTATAAAATGGGACGGTCCTCAAATAAGGCTGCTTTTATTTCCTCAATATAAACACACGCCCTAATTACAGTGATTAAAAGTCAATTAACTATTTTGTTCTGAATAGCCATGCATCAGTGCCATTAAAGGTTGATTATATTTCCCACCAGGCCATATCTCATTGCCAGAAACCGCATTACATATATATATATATATATATATATATATATATATATATATATATATATATATATATCGTGTTTAAATTGTTTCTTTAAACGATCGTGAAAGCTGCATCAATGTGGTTTGTGCAAGTGAGCTATATGGCCAGGCGGACAATATATTCAACTTAAAATGCAACTGAAGCATGGCGAATTAAAATAACTAATTAAAATTAAGTGACTTTCAATTACTATATATATACTAGTATATATAGATATATATAGATATTTGGGAAGAATTTGGGTCTTTTAACAAGTGCAGCCGCGAGATATAAATGACATACAAAATGGAGAGGATTTTTATTTTGACTTCAACAAAGTAGAAGCGAAAGGGGGAAAGAGAGCCGGCGAAAAATTGGGCGAGGAGTGAGGATTCAACTTGCAACCTCCGCCTGTCCGGGGCGACGCCGTAACCAATTCGGCCATCCCGACCACTGGTTTCTCGGCGGACACAATCTTTGACCGGCTCTCTGGGGGAAGTTAGTTAGTACATATATATATATCAATACAGTAGCTCGTGCCATTCCAAGGCTGCCAAATTCTCTATAGAATCATCTGATCTTTCTTTATATATGCATATTTGCCCATGGAAACAAAATAAATCTTAATCCTTGAAAACGTCTACCTATCGTGGCTATACCATTTCGGGTAGTGCCAGCCCAGCTATCAACTATAGTGCTTAAGATTAAAAAAATATACTAGCTGTCTTTTCCCTTTTTTTTGTTATCCACAACACCCTGAAAAAGTTTTCATCATATATACTTACCTGTAGATGACAGCACCCTGCACTCAAACATCTCCCATTCACGTTCAGCTGGAGCGCACTCCCTGATTGCTTTTGTAAGCCTCCCTCCCTTGTATGATGGCCAGGCTGTCGACCCATCTGTTATCCACACAGTGGGTACCACGGCCACATCGTCTTCCTTGGTTGAGGCCAGATTCACGAAGAGCTTCTTAGTTTACGACAACTTAGCTAAGAAGTTCGTAAGTTAAGAACATCGTAAGAAGAGGAGAAATCGGTATTCACGAACGCGTTCTTAAGTGAGAGGAGGAAAGCGACGTTCTCGTACGGAAGAATTAGAACCTACCGGTGCTGTTGCTATGGCGACGGCGTCTTCGGCAGCACGAACAACCAATCGGAGAGCTCGGCATGGTTCGGAGCCGTTCGGAGCACGTGGATTTTTCATAACAAACACAGGCGGCCTTCCTGCCACCGCTTGTCTGGGGTTCGTGTCCGTGCAGTGATATGTCGACGCTAACACGATTTAAACACGCCCGAATGCCGAGGCCGGGATGCGTAACCGCCTCCGTTGACTGCTACGAGCTCGATCGCTACGAAGTCAACATCGTTGGTGAAAGACGGCCCGTGTCAGTCGTAGCGACGTAGATGGAGACAAATTGCCGCGGCGTTTTTCGCGGCCTCTGAGATACAGGAGCGAGCCGATGTTAAAAAAAAGATACGTTTGAACTACGAGAGACACTCTCGTAGTTCAAACGTATCTTTTTTTACGTGGCTCTTGCTGACACAGCAAGAGCCACGTAATACCTGTTCACACTCGGAGCGGACGCGCGCGTTTGATCGAAGTGCTGGATTCGCGCTGTTGGACCGCAAATTGATCAGCGCTTCGGGACCGATCCTTTACGATTGCAACTCGATGCTGACGTGACACCCGGCAAAGAAAGGTTGGACCGGCATTGCGACCCACGAACTGTTATAGCGATCGACAGTGAGGTGCAGTCGTGTCAGAATAAAAATGGAATACTAATAACAAAGTGCACATACCGTGTTGCGAAGGTAATCCATACGGCGTTTATTTGAGCTCTATATCACACACAACAAAGAGATAGAATCGATGAGAGCCCCTTTTCGATGACAGCGTTCGTCACCGCTGCCTCGGAAAACAAGGAGATGACAAGAGGAAGAGATTGACCTCTTAATCTAAAATTGAGGTCAGCGATCAAACTATAATAGGGAAGGGTTCACAATGGTCGCGCGGGCATATTCCATTCAGCACGCCAGCCGGTCGTGGGCAGACGGTCTTGGCCAAGGACTGTCAGAGCGGTCAGAGCACCGCTGCGCCGAGTGCTAAGCCTTTCTGCCGAACTCGCTTGGCCGGTCGACGGAATCGTGGCAGTTGGAGCATTTCCTGGGTGTTTGTGGATCCAGCGTTCTTGTTCGTCGTGGTCTGTTTCAAGTACTTTTTACTTTTTTCTTACTGCTTGAAGTCGGGACGCGTGAGAGGCGCACGTAGAAAAATAAACGTCCGTTGGTCGTCGCGAACAAGTAACTGAGCGACGCTGTCGGCCATGCTGATTTGATCGTAAGAAGTGCGTAAGACAGCTTCGGAGCTGTCGTAGGATTTCGTCGTAACCTGCGCAAAACTTACGAAAATTTCGTTTCGTGAATACGAAATTGTTCTTAAGTTTTGTCTTACGCACATTTTTGGCGTAAGTTCGTTTCGTGAATCTGGCCTCAGGTGAATAACACTAAACATAGCCTGCGCGTATCAAAAGTATGATCAGCATATATAGCATATTTATTATCAATGGTAACAGTCGGCATGCATTGAATTCTTTGTATAACAATTTTTGTATTTTAAATAATCTTTTGCACAGTCGTAAGCCCTTACAGAAATGTAAGGGCTTACGATAGTAAGCCTTAACATTTTTGTCCGTGTGCCCTTTTTTTTCTTTCATTATGTTAAATGGATTTGCTCTCATAAAATAATTAGTAGGTAGTAGGAATTCCCAAACCAAATCTTGCATATAAAGGCTTAGCGTAAAAACTGTTGAGCAACATGAAGTTTAGTACCCTTTACATCATAATTATAAGAGCATATTGTGTAGCAAGCCACAGAGGAAAAAGTCATTCATTTTGGCTGTACTCTAGTTTTGTTGATTCGCTTTTGTTTTTCTAGCTTTTTTAAATATTTTCTTCCAAAAGCTTTTAGTGATATCTTTTGCAAATAAATGTGCCCGCGGCTTCTTTTTTAACCTTTCTTGGATTTCATTTATTCAGTTCGCTTGGCCCACGCGGTACTTCAGAATCATGCACTGTACGAAATTCTTACTTTAAGCATCTTTCAAAAACTGGATTCACATAGAAACCTTAAGCGAAAGTCCGTTTGGTGAAAAATTATCTTTCTCAATACACACATACTTTTAGATAGTTAAGCGCGCACTCTTGTTAATATTCTATTTTCTAAGTTTACTAAATTTTTTATATTAAACAAGGATTTTTTAAAGTTATTTTTCTCTCTCTCTCCAAAATATATAAAAATAGAATCATGTAAATTCTAGTAGAACAATAATACGATTAAAGTAAAAAGACCTGACTGATCAATCACTTTCAGAAACTATAGACTCGTTTTCTTTCTTCCAAATTGAAAAACAAATGTGCCACCTAATCATTTGCTCGTTTTTACATTCGACAAAAACGCGCTTATATTCTTCGCGTCTCCTTAATCTGCTTTTACACTTGGATTTATTTGTAGCGTGAAAGCCGACGCATAAAATAATGCTTTAGCCTAAAACGGGCAACTGTCAAAATTCAGTTTTCTTTTTGCTAGGCAACGCACCTCACCAATTCAGGTATAACGGGGCAAGAAAGAAAGAATAGAATACTACTTACGATTCTCTCGTCCGTTGTTCACACAAATCCACCTGTGTATTGTTGCAGTCCGCAATCCGAAAAACGTCCTAGTCAAACAAGGCGCGAAACGTCGAAGATAACTCAGCCAACTCAGCGGCGAGACTGGGCCAACTGGGCCGACTGGGCGAGACTCACTGGAAAAAGCGCGGTAAAACCGGTAAAACGGGTAAAACAGTGACGCCATCACGTGATTGACTTCCTGCGTCTGACTTTGCAGTGAACTGCGTATTTACACGACCTGTAGCATTGCGCTATTTTGTGCTCTCATTTTACTGTTTTTTTATTATTTGCGCAAATTGATAACAATTCGCGAATTAACCCGAATGTACGGCTCTTACAAGAAGTGCCGCCACCCCCCGTAGTCGGGGGCGCCGTGCGCTGTTCACCACGGCGGCGCGCCCGACTACCGGGGGTGGCGGCACTTCGTGTAAGAGCCACTCCGGAGGCCGCTGGAACAGCCTCACAGCCTAGCTCACAGCTCACTCCCCGCGGCTTCTTTTTGCTGTTTTTCGTACGATTCACGGTCGCTCGTCGTTTGATCGAGTGTCGAAATCATGCTGGAGCGCTAACTACTTTTTTTTTTTGTATTGATACGCGTGATTTGGTCAGTTTAGGTTTTCGGTGCTCGTTTATGGCCATTCTTCACCTAGAAGCAACAAACAACTGCGCTGTTGGACGGAAGTTTGACCCGTCGGATCGGGTGATGCTCCAGTGGAGTCTGCAAAGGGGGGGGGGGTCGGGTCGGGTCGGGCAAACGAAGAGGCTTCCTCAGGCCAAAGTCTGGATGGAACATGCGGTTGATGCTGTCATTTGCGAAGCGCGAGATTTCGTTGGACGACGCCGACGACGTGCTTCGAGAACGCAGCACTGATGACGACGGGACTGACATCACCAGTGCGGACGAGTCGTTGTCTAGTCGCGGACGGAGTGTGAACGACAGGGAGCAGCTTCTGTTGTCCCGCCTCCAGCGTGAACTTCCTAGTTTCGATGACGCCTGGGCATCTCATGCACCTCGCGCGTGCATGCGCAGCCAAAGCGCGCCAGAAGGCATCGATCGCGTGTTGGAGGCTGGGCCGGCTGGGCTTTCGAAACGGGTACTTTGCCGTTCTCACGTGAACAATAAAACGTAATCTTGAACTGTAAAGAAAGCGCACAAATTGTTGAACGAATTGGTCCTGGGTTTATGTGACGGAGAATAGCAAAAAGAAAGTATGGGACACTCGATCAAATGCTTTTGCCAAGTCTACCTGAACCACGACGACGTTGTCATTATGAGGTGCACACCTCAATTATTGCACGTGCGACGTGTATATTAGTTTGTATGCTACGCCCATATAATTCCACAGGTCTGGTGATCACCAACGTTCGATGCGGCATATTGGAGTCGTTTTGTTAGAACTTTAGCAACTATCTTGTAGTCCACGTTGCATAAAGTTATAGGGCGGTATCCTTCAACGTACTTCGAGTTTGTCTGAATCCTTACTTTCTGGAAGTTACACCGTATGGCTATCGTAAAAAGAAGGTGGCAAAGTTCCGCACTCATATGCCTCCAAAAAAACTGAGTAAGAAGGGGCATAGCAGTTCTTTGTACTTCTTGTAGAACTCGGCTGGTAGCCCATCCGGACCTGGGCCGGCTTGCTAGAACCAGCGTCTCAGCTGAGACTGGGCGAAAGTACCATATGTTGAATAAACCTGAGGTTGGGGCAGAAGTGAAAACACAAAAGCTATGGTGTTTTCACTTCTGGGTTTAACATGGTGAGCACACGCTTGCTAATCAACAATGAATAATGCACTGAAAAGGAAAGTAGTTTTCTCAAGTTTTTATGATACGACAATTTATAGCATTAATTGTTATAGTATTGAAAAGTATAGAAAACTTAGATAACATTGCAGAGGTATTAGAAAATAATCCCATCAAAAACATTGTCGAAATTATATTAAAGTATTCAGTAATAATGTTTTCAAAAACATAGCCAAGATAACATCCAGAAACTATTAAAACATAATGTATAAAAAAACATTGACGAATAACATCCAGAAAATATTAAAACATATATATAATGTTTTGAAAAACATTGTCGAAGTAACATCCAGAAAATATTAAATAATAATATTTTGAAAAACATTGCTAATACAACATTCAGAAAATATTAAAAGATAATGTTTTGAAAAACATTGCCAAAATAACAGTAAGAAAATATTAAAACATAACGTTTTGGAAAACATTACATGCCTAAAGTTGCTGAAATGTTGAAAATCGAACATTATATAAATGATTATTATGTAATATTGTGATCATGTTGTGATTTAATGTTACTGCAAATAATGTCCATATAATGTAAATAAAACATCAAACATTAACATTTTGCAAACATTCTAACCACAATATTTAAAAGACGTTAAAATATAATGTTGTAGAAATAATTAGTCATAAATGTTGAGGTAACATTGCAACATAATGTTGTGGCAAAAAAATGTCTCTATAATATTAACAAAACATTGAACAAGAATATTTTACAAACATTGTCTACGCTACATTGTGAGAATATTAGTGAGTAACGTGTAACGTTACGATAACTTATAACTACCACACAACGTTGCATCAACGTTGGCGTGCTACCTGGGAGGTTCTTAATAAATCGATGACCCCGCCGTCTGATGTGATGACGTGGATACGATTAGAAGAGGAAGAATGGATATAGAAGAAGTGGACGGGAACGTGCGCACGAGGCAAAGAGTCACCACGGAACAGCCAGCGACCGGGAGCCACGACTGGGCGCTTGGGATACGTCCCAAACCAGAAAGGAACTGCCAGGTCACAAGCTAGAGGGACGCCGCCTTTTCTATGCTACCAGAATGCTGCTCTGTGGAGTCAAGTCGTCGGCTCGAAACGGAACCACTGTTCAGGTCAGCACCGAGAGGATCTCATGAACGCCAGCACCCCGACGTCCCACCACGTTGCTCCGGATCCATTCTGATCAACTTACCGTCACCTTTTTGCCCGGCTACAACCTCACTGTCTCCAAGATAAAGACGACACCTCAATACCTTGAACCTTCGGACTGACCTTGACTGGACATAACCCGACTACTCTTGGTAGATATTCTAAGTGCTAGCTTTTTTTTTGTAACGTAAGTTTTGTAATGTGTTTTTTAAATAAAAATTGATGATTTCCTTATGTCTCGTCTTTGTTCTTTTTTAACATCTTAATTTTATTAATTCGAATCTTTTTTTTTATTAAACCTGAGTGGTTTGATTGGTAGAGTTTGTGGCGCTTGATTACTTGAAAGAATAAGTAATTGAACGCTACTTGAAAAAGCAACCATTACTTTTCCGGTTGCTTCAGAAGGCAAATTTCCAAACCGGTTTGGAACTGGACCTCTTGTACTGTCTATTTGTGGATTAGGATTCACCGGATTACAAACTACTCATAATCTCAATTTTTTCTGGAGACACCACTCGCTTATTTTACATCACAAAAAAGAGCTCCCATTTTTCGGTCACAACTTAGCTGTTGGCATTATTTGGTGGTATTCCCATCCGGTTGAAGTTTTCATTTGGTTTATGACCACGGTTCCGCGTTTTCGGAATTTATTTTGAGTGAAATTTTTAGGGTGCATCTTCTTGGCTTATTTTTCAGCCAAAACATTCGGGGTTTATATCATGTTTATTTTTGCCATATTAAAAAATCTTCAAATGTTAATTGTATACCGATTTTGTCTTATTTGACAGAATTTCAAATAAAATTATATAATACGCCCAAAACAACATACTCTACATTCACCTGTATCGAATTATATTTCTTTAGCTGGGTTCGGCACTTCGCCCTTGTCACCGGAAATACTAAATGTCCCACGAGAAAAGTTGCAAACAAATGTTGCTTGAATAAACGTCGAATCTTCGAAGCTACTAAACACCTGAACCAAATCACTGGGAAGCATAGAGGCTCCAATTGCCCTGCCCTCCTTCTACGAATGTTACGAGTTCATATTTTTCCCTGTTATAAAAACACGATCCGTCCTCCTCAAAGGAGCACAAAGAGTATAAACCAAGCTGTAAATCAGAAATGTGACTTTTGTCGTGACCAAGGAATGCAATGAGCCTTTGTTTTGAACGAACTTTGACGAGATATACATAGGATTCCGTGTTTTCAGAGTTTATCTCGTGAAATTAAGAGTGGTGCTTTTCGGAGTTTATTTTTCACCAAAAATTCAGTTTATTAGAGTTTATTTTTGTTAGATACTCCAACTTTTTAAATTCTGAGTTTAATTCGAGTTTTCGAAATTCGAAAATAAAATAAGAAAACACGTCGAAGACACATAAGATTGCTTACAGGTAGGTAAGCGAGAGTATTATAGTCCGGCGGTGACATCACGCTTCCCCAGTGCGCAGGCGCGGTGTCCCCGCCGGCTTCACGACTTCCCTGACGAAGCATCAGCGTTCTGCGCTTTTCTTTGTGTTTTATTTCCGAAGCGCGTCCCCTGTGACCTTGAGCGCCGCGTGCTTGATGACCAATTTTTATGGACATATTTCGGGGACAACGCCGACGCCTTTTCGCGCAATGGGATACACAGGGCTTTCGCCTTCATACATTCCGGACACAAAAGTAAATGGGCACGATACTGCTGCGAAAGCCATGAAGCTCGCTTGTTCATTCAGGTGCTGCTCCTTTCTTCAATCATCTCACCGGAGCCATTTGTGGATTACGTGCCCGATGCCCATGGTCCCGGTGATGACGCTGTTCCTCTGTCTGCGAAGCAAGATTGCACATCTTGGCCGGTTCCAATCGCCTTGCCACGTCTGGCCACTTTCACCAACCTCAGCTGGCAACATGGGACGTCGACGGAAGAGTGTCTACTTAAGAAGCTTCAACAGTCCGGCCAGACGTGGCACAACGCCGCTGCTGAAGCCTTGGCGCAAATTCGCTGGTTCATACAGGTTGGTTACCTCAAACACGTCAAGTGCTATCGCAGCAATGACCTTTGTCCGGTTTTGGTGTCGCGCCCCAACAACGATGTGTGCTCTTGGTGGAATGCGATTTGTTTTAACTGTTTTCAGCACTCGTACGTTTTTCGGCCTCTCAGCTGCTTTTATTAATATCGAGATATTGTCGAAATGAATCCGGACCCTGATACCGCCATTGCCCACGTAGATAACCCAGGCCCCAATACCGGCAGCGCCAACATAGCGAGTATTCTAGAAGCCGTCCAGAAAATCGAGGCTGCGCAGACAGAAATGTTTGCGAAGGTTGTGGGTCTAGAGAGAGGGCAAAAAGCTACCGATATATTAGTTCAACAACTGTTTATTTGAATGAGTACTGTGGAAGCTAAGTTGGCTGCGACCAACACCGCATCTGAAACTCCGCTTCAGCCTTCTTAAGACATGTCTGTCGAGCTGGCGAATATCCAGAAACAGCGTGAAGACAATGAAAGTCGCCTTAGAAGGCCAAATTTGTTGTTTTTTGGTTGCCCTGATAAGCAAGCCGAAACAGGCCAGGGGCGTTGGGGGAGGGGGGGGGGGCAATCGGAAGAAAAAATAATTCATTTTTTGGCGCCCGGAACTTCTGCACTGTACTCGACCCCAAGAATCGCACCGCCGGGAAAATTTAATTACGAGAAAACTAGACCAATCACTGTCAAGTTCGCGCGATTTAAAGGTAAAGAAAAAAATTGTGTCCGCCGGTTTCATGCTAAAGGATAGCCCTTACGCTGTACATAAAGATTTTTCCGAGTCTGTGTCACATGCTCTGTAGCAAAGTTTTCAAATACGGAAAAGACCTGAGCGCACCGTTCAAAGAACGTTTCAACAAGTTGCATACTAACAACAAACGATTCGCATTCAACCCTGAGTCTCAATCTGTCATCGAACTCTCATAACCAGTTCGGCGGAATAAAAAAGAAAACGTTACCGTCATCACATCAAACTACAACACGCGATAAAAACCAAAATCTTTATTTCCTCTTCCCCAACATTCTCAGTGTCGTGCCAAAACGAGACGAGCTTCATGACAGTACTCGAGGTTAGCGCATCAAACATAGTCATTCTCACAGAAATGTGGTTGAAACCCGATATTGAAGAAAAATAAATTTTTCCTGCAAGCTTTAACTATAACGTTCTTCGCCATGACCGGCGTGGACAGAGGGGCTGGTGGTGTGCTCATTGCGATAAAAAGACACATATCTTCTTTTGGCGTGTGTGTACTGAACAACAACTTGGAATTTACTTGCATATACGTTGTACTCCAGATATTACGCTCAGCCTCTCCTCATGACGACTTAATCTTTCGCCTTTATTATCTTGCGTGTTATAAGCCACCTGACTGTGCTTAACTCTTCCATACCGATTTGTACTTTCTTCTCGTTGATCTTCAATATCGTTTTCCTCAAGCCGACATGCTGTTATTTGGCGATTTCAATTATCCTTTCATTGACTGGTCAAATCCATTCTCTGGTGGTACAGCAGCATCTAAACAATTCCTGCAAATGTGTCTCACTTTAAACTTCCTACAGTTAGTTTATTAATCAACCTGTGCAGATAATATCCTAGACTTGATGACCACGTCACCAGACATCGTCAAATATATTCACTACTGTGAAGGGCTAAGCGATCACAGGCTACTGCATATTACCTTGGCACTGCCCGTTATCGTAAATCATCCTATTTCTAAGATCATTCATGATTATAATAAGGCAGATCATACATCAATAGACCGCGAGTTGACAACTTGTTTTTACTGTTACATCGATAATTTTTACCGCAAGATCGGTGGAGGAGGACTGAATGCTATTTAAAACAAAAAATGAATGAACTTGTGAAAATATGTGTTCCCAAAATCCGTATTCGTACAGATTCGACTAACCCATGGTTCGCAAAAACTTAGCTTTTCTTCGCGAAATAGAAAAAAAGAGGCTCTCTGCGAAGGCCAAGCGTGTCGACACGACCGAAGTTTGGGAGGATTACAATTCTTGCGTCAGAGAGTACACCAGGAGCCTGACGCTGTCCAAAAATAAATTCTACTTCCATGACTTACCAACCATCCTGCGGACTAACCCAAGCAGGTTCTGGAAGCTTAGTATCACCAAAAACTGATAACCCTATCGTACATCTTACCCATCAAAATTGCGACCTCAACCCTGAGAGCGAGTACCCTGAAATACTGAATGACTACTTTACCCCAATTTTCACTGTAGATTGCATAGCCACTGTCCCTACTCTCACCAAAGAGCTTTAGGAGCGAATGCTCTTAATCAGTATATGACGCTGGAGGAATCCCAAATCTAATATACAAATGAAAACTACATCATCCGCTGGTCCTGACAATATAAATTTCGAACAATTCTAAAAGACACCAGCATCATTTCTAGTGAATTTTTGTCACTGATATATAATAAGCCCTTACCTGAAAGCCACCTTCCTTCAGACTGGAAAAATTGGCCAGGCTGTTTCAATTCTTTTTAAACAGGGAATTCGCTCTACTGTCTCTAACTATCGCCCGATATCCTTAACATCTCTCTCATCCAAACTGTTTGAGCACATACTTTACTCTCACATCATGAATCACTTAAAGGCCGACCTACAGAATCGTCTTCTCACGGGAAGAAAACCAGTTCCCAGTTTTCTTCTCTCCTCCTCTCCCCACTTGAGCTAGTCTCTGAGCTACTCCCTACAGAAAGGAGGACGGTCTCGCTCATTCTTGAATGGAAAGTAGGAATTGAGGGAAAGTCTCCTCCTCTCTGCTTGTTGGTCGGTCTTTGATTGTTGTTATGGATCAACATAAATTCCGAAAAGGCTGATGTGTGAAACGCAGCTCTGTGACTTCATTCATGACCTACAGACTAAGCTCAGACCGACACCGTCTTTCTTGATTTCTCCAAAGATTTCGACTGTGTTTACCCCCATTAACGCCTCCCCTTTCCAAGCTGTGCTCTCTTCACCTTGATCCTTTAGTGTTTGTTTGGATACGCGACTTCCTTTCCTCCAGACTTGGGAAGTAATCCATTACAAGTAACCGTTTACTTGTAATCCGTTACTTTTTAAAGTAATTTTGTAATTTCCACGTTACTTTTTTGCGGCAGTAATTTGTAATATAATTTCGTTACAACATATTGGTAACGGATTACTTTAATTACTCGTTACTTTTTTTTTAAATATGAATATAATAAAGAAACTAGAGCAATATAAGCGGCCAATTCTGAGGCATACAGGTAGCAAGTTCAACAAATTTAAATAGAAACCATCGTGAAGAGAAGAATAACCCAAAAAAACGATGTTTTCGTCTGACCGGTCACTAGAACCACTAGAAAGACGTGAAAATACTATGCGAAAAACAAGGATCAAGAAGACAATGCCGAATAGACTTTTGTTTCTTTCCATCGCCTTCCATCGTATTTTTCTTCTGAAAAACCTCTTCGTGTTTAATTGTTTTTTTTAACTTTTACACCATTTGAGAGGCCTCTTTTAAATGGGAGCTTTCGTAGATCGGTACCTTTCCTCCGCCTCTTCTAGTGGAGGTAGACACTGCAACTGAGCATGCGCACCGCTAGCTTTGTCTGCAGGATTCAAGGGATCATTTCTGGTAGCTGTAAGCTAGCGGAATGGCGGGTGTGGTTGCAGCTTTTGCTGCCTTTTCAGCTTAGCAGGTGAACCTTGCACCTACATTCTTTTCTCTTAAATACAATATTTTATCGTTACAACGACTACCATAATGCGGGTGTATGAGAAAGGGAAAGTAGTGTTGCAGAACATTTTTGAAAACATCAAACTTGTTTCTATTGTTTTTCTTGATAAGCGTACTGGAAAAGTAACGTGAAAGAAATTTGTAACGTAATGAGTAAAGTAATCTGTTACTTTTCAGCGAAAGTAATTTGTAACGGTAATTCATTACATTTGGGGCTCGGTAATTCTGTATTGTAATCCATTACATTTTTTTGAAGTAACGGGCACAAGTCTGCTTTCCTCCCGCGTACAGTTCACGGTCATCAGTGGTCACGAGATCACCTAAACAAATGTCTCTTCTGGTGTTCCGCAAAAGTCCGTTCTCGGGTTTCTGCTCTTTTAATATTTATCCAGGACCTTCCTTCCACCATTTCCTCTAAAATACGTCTCTTCGCAGACGACTGCGTCATCTATAGCAAAGTAAAAACATGTGTGCATGATCACAACCTCCTACAAGACGGCCTCCTAGAAATTAACCAATGGTGCAATACCTGGATGATGCCTTTAAACAAAACTAAATGCAAATTAATACGCTTTACCAGAAAAGAAATCCATCCTATATCATCAGTACTTCCTCGACTCTGATCTGATCGAAAACGTTTCAACGTATAAATATCTTGGTGTAAGACTAACATCAGACCTCTTATGGAATAACCACATTGAAGCCCTGCACGCTGACTCATCGGGAACTCTAGGCTTAAAGGGGCCCCTGCAATCATATTTAAGCGTCTACCTTTTTTGCGGTTTCCACGTCCCTTGGGGTTCGGGCAAGCCAGCGGGCACGGAGAGAGTCACTAAATATCAGTGCGTCATATTTTAACCGGACGACGCGGAAACCTCCTCCACCGACGAGAGCGACCCGCGGTACCGAAAGCGCGCAAAATGTGACGTCTTAGGTCCTGGGCTTACTACTGGTCAGAGCCGCTAAAAGCTTTTTTTTTAGTCGAGATACAAAATATAAGTGTCGCGAACCGTTTCAAATATGTATGAAAGTAGTTTTTGTTCAGTATTTTAGATCAGAAAAGAAACAAATGCAGTTTATAAAGTACGGAAACAAGAAATGACCCGTCGACATACCCGCCACCAAGCAGCGGAAAAAGCGGCGCATATTAGAAAGGGCTAGTGGGATGAGGCGCCGATGAACGGCGAGCGTAGAAAGGTCCCGGAGCGTACAAAGGCCATTTGGCGGTATGGCAGCGCGAAGTGGCTCCCGTCCTGTACTGGTCTTTACCCCGTGTTTGCTGTCGTTTGTGGCCAATGAAGTGTTATGCCGAAATAGTCTTTAATCGCGCAGCAAATGCAATGCGAGTCGCCCTGGCCGCCCGCTTCATACAGCCTATCCAACACACGGTTTAGTGGCGCCCTCTCGAGCCGTCGACACGAAGTGCGGCAGCCGTGAGCGCTCGATGAGCTCACTATACCTCCTCTAGTTCACGGCCACTCAAGCCAGGACCTACGACGTCATGAAAGCGGTTATTTTTTGCTTGTTTTTGCAATTCTAATTTTCCTATAACTTTTAAAATAAAGCGAATTTTGCGAAAAGAAAAGTTTCATTAAGTTACTACGTTCAGTGCGCTTAGGTTCGGTGCAAATTAAAAATCAGTCAAAACGCTGTTGCAGGACCCCTTTAAAGGGCAACTCCGGTCCATACTTTCGATTTTGGGATTATGACTGTTTCTAGCGCAGTCAGCGTCCCCTGAATCGCAAGGAGTAATTTTTTCTCGTTATTGTGCGTAGTTTTAAAGATATCGACGCCTCAAAGTTTTGTATGGGGCGCGGCCAGCAAAACCGAAACTAGCCGCTCGAGGCCCCGGCAACACTGGAAATCAGCCGCTATGTGAACGTGACGTCAGGATCGTTCTCGTTCAACGAGTACGCGGGCCGAGCGACACCTACCTCTGGTGCGCTAGCCATCTAAAGATAGGAGGTACGCTGATTTTGTTTTAATTCTGTATACGTGGTAGTTATCCAGCATATGTAATAAGAGTCAGTGCGTGTACCCAAGAGCTAGCGACTGGAAAACCCGTGAACTGGTTCGGTGCCGTACTCGGTGGCAGCCGCCGTGCGTGCGCTATGGCGTACTCGTCGCTTGTATACCCAAAAGCTAGCGACTGGAAGACGAGTGAACTCGTGCGGTGCCATACTCGGCGGCTGTCGCTGTGCGTGCGGTCTTCCGTACTCGTCGCTAGGCCTAAATTGTCATCGGGGCTCCGTGGATGGAGTGGCGTTGCTCACGCCGCGCTGCCAGTGACGTACAGTAATTGGGGGCCCTCTCGCTTCGCGCTGCGGGTCAGTCCAAGACACGCTTTGAGGCTCTCCGGCGTGGGGCCGCGGCGCCCGAACACACATGTGCTGGGCTGTAGACGTCTGTTTTTTCGTTCTTTTTTCCTTGGTGCGTAAAAGCCGAAGTCCAAAGTCCGCTCTTCGGACAGCGTTCACCCATACCTTCTCCAATTTCCGGTCCATTGAAAACTTGCGAAAAGCACCTCCGGGTTGTACAGCGGGTTGTTTGAGCAGCCCACAGCGCTACAAGTTGTACTCGGCATCGTTCGAGGAACAGCTGGGCAGTCTTTGGCGCACCAATGTGCTCGCTAAAACGAGTCTTGGAGTCCTCACGAGCAAATAAACAAAAGGCTATACCGAAGCTACACGGGCTACAGATAAAAGCAACGGCTAAACACGCACGCCAATCACAAGCCGAAGTAGCGGTGGTAGCGGCTCAAAGAAGCGCACTCCGCGCAACGCCCGGACCGGAGGAAAAAAGAGGACGATACTGACTTCATGGCCCAATGTTGCTTTAGCGATCGGCAACCCGCTGGCCGCCCGCTAAGGAGCAGCGGCTCGCGGCGGGTCGCATTTTTATTATCGGCATTAGTTGAGAATGCGGCGTCCCCCGGACGTAACTTTTTGGCTGGGGTCGTATTTTGTGTCACTACAGCAATACCAGTAATTTATTTCATTGTAAGTTTGGCCGGAGTTGCCCTTTAACCTGGGCAGTGCTCCTCCACTTGTCCGCAAAATGGCGCACGACACGTTCACCAGAACAAAATCGGAATATTCAGCTTCCATCTGGAGTCCCCATCAGGCCTACTCATCAACCACTTGCAGGCAGTACAAAACTGGCCGCTCGTTTCATCTTGTCCTCCTATGATTTTTCTGTCAGTGTATCCGCGTTAAAAAGTAAACTAACCCTGTCTTATTTGCCGCTCCGCAGAAAACTTTCTCGCCTCTGTCTTCTTCATAAAGTCTTCTATCAATCACTGCACCGAACTCAAGAACTCTTTGTTTTCACCTTTTGACAGAATATTTTCTCGCCTTAAT
This sequence comes from Ixodes ricinus, assembly GCA_037355805.1. Taxonomy (NCBI): domain Eukaryota; kingdom Metazoa; phylum Arthropoda; class Arachnida; order Ixodida; family Ixodidae; genus Ixodes; species Ixodes ricinus. The sequence continues at coordinate 7,197 of JAZHYW010063834.1, read as the reverse complement.
AACTCATGCACAATCAAAAGTATTTCTCATTCCACAAACGCATTCAATCAGTCTTTCCTTCCTTAGGCCATCCGCGGCTGGAACAGCCTACCACCCTCCATCGTCACCATCGTAGACGGGGAAGTATTTCAATCAAGCTTACGGATTCATTTTTCTTGTTACTAGTATTTTTGCTTCCATTATGTATGATTACTGAGCTTGATATAGATCTACTAATGAGCATGTTTTTTTTTTTTCTTGTTTGTCTTGATTTATATAATATGTGTTTATCCCCCCCCCCTTTTCTGTAATGCCCTAACCGGGCCCTTAAGGTGAAAATAAATGAATGAATGAATTCGTCAGAAGTCACCTTTAATTAATGATATTTCTGCAGCTGCATTTGGAACTGGTGCCTTTGCCATCGCCAATACTAACTATTTCACGACAAAAATTATGAAACGTTGTCTCAGTATCAGTCGATACATTGAAATAACTGAACTTCTGGACATTGCTGCTGGAGAGCATGGAAGCTTCAGCTGTCCTCCCTTTCCATTGAAATTTACGGATTCACGGCTTTTACTGTTATAAAAACACTTCCCCAGTCTTCCTCTGAAAAGCGCAGATAGTATGATCCAAATTGGAAGCATAAACAATGGCGTTGGTTGTGACCCGAAGGCACCGTGACACGTCGTTCTGAACGAACTTTCACAAACTAGAAGATGAACATCCTTTTGTCAATATTTTCGAGATTTCAAATGGAAACTCGAAGTGGCCTCTCGCTCCTCAGGACCACTGACCATGTACTCTTTATACATTTATTTGTAAAACATTGTCTTTTTTTATTTTTATCTTGCCGTCATGACCTAAACTTTCTGAGTTTTTCGGATGAATCCGAATTTAAGATAATTTTACGGGCTAACGTTTTTTTTTTCGCGGATTTTTGGGGGTTTATTTGAAAACATGGAAACCTAGATACATGGTAGACCCCCTTTGGTCAAAAGGCCGCGATTTGGAAGGAAACTGAAGTGGCCTCTCAACGGGACCACGCATCTTCTGCTTTAACTAAACTTATCTTCTTTTTTTTTGTCGTTAAAATTTTGGAATTTGGAGTTTTTGGGTAAATCCGAACTGACAAAAATTTAACCGGCAAGAGATTTTTTGGATTTTATCGGATTTATCCGAAAACGGGGGTTCCTATTTTTGACTCAATTTTGTAGAAAAACCAAAAGGGCTCGGCACTCAGATATGGCTAAATTATAATTTTGGTCTAGAATCCCCGATTCGGCCAGAAGGCTCTAATTTGGCTAAATGCCTAGTTTGGCTCGAATCTTCGATCTTGTCGGATGCTTCGATTTAGCTCAAGCATCTCAGACTCGGGTGGAAGGTTTGACTTATAAGTATGATTGACTTAGGTGTCACCAGTGTACTTGGATGACTGAACTATGTCTGCATTATGATTTAACACTTCCATTGTAAATCAAATCTTCCTGCAGCAGAAAACCTCGTGTAACTTGCTAGCAACAATTTCCTGTCTGATTCCTATCTGAGTTTGCGTTGGACACGTTGAACTGCTTTGCACGCACCACTCCATGATCAGAACAAAATGGTTCATTAACTTGTATGGAGAACTAATAAAAGTTTCTTCCAAAGATCGGCTCTTTTTTCAGTGCCGTTCGGCCATCCAATCAACAACGAGGGTGAAGGAGATCATTGGTGTTCTTCTGTCGAACAAGTGAGGTGCAGAAATCTTCCAAATTATATAGGTTTTTAAAGAAAGTATGACCAATACCGCTGCAAAAATGTCACGATCTTCCATGGTAGCAACCAGACTACACTTTCTTACTTAATATTCTAAAACTCTCAAAATTATTTTCTTTTTATCTCATTCGTTCGTTTGTACGTGTATGGTCTCACTATTTACTCAAAAGATAAATTCGAACCCTTCTTTACCTGGTACAAGTTGCAACCTCCGGTTTGTTCAGAAGTTTCGTATTCAATCTCATGCTGTCCATACGAATTTCCAAAAGAACCTAGTTGTCAGTGACTAACAACCACAAGAAAAAAAAGAGCAGTCCAGCTTCATGGCGATAACTGCGACACGTGACGACGAAATCGTTGGCTTCATTGACTCGGTTCTCACGAGCATGCACCTCGCAGTTCTGATTGCGACGAACGGCGAGATGCGCGTCGCTGCCGGCACTTCTTTCAGCGTCCCACAAGAAGCGCGACGCTGTAGCACGTGGCGACACCAAGACATTCGCGCGGCGTATGCACTCTTGTTGACCTTCAGCGCGCTTGCCGCTTGGGTCTGCTCACGAAAACACTAACGATGACCGTAACGCGCAGGCCCTTCTTTTAGGTGGTATTGGATGCATACCGCTGAACTCTTTGAATCGGGCGGTGGCTCGCGCAACCTAGCCAAAGATTTTAATTCCGAAAATTAATTATGAATATATTTCAAAATAGTTAAGAATGACGAAGAATTTTTTTGTCGCGACGTCACAGCAACTTTGGCCGTTTAGCGGGCACTACTCAAGACCCATACTCACGTTTGTTCCACAAAAACCGTATAATAAAGGGGGTCGGTAATGCTGTAGCGTTGTTCTGTACAAACACGCCGCGCTTCGCGCGCAGCGGGCCAGGTTCGATTCCCAAAAGCGGCAGGCTATCTTTTTCAAGCATTTGGCCATATCGTGACGGGCGCAGTAAGCTTCGTTACGCCAAACACAACATCAACAACTACAACGTGAATACCTGCAACAACGTTAACGCAGGGGCGAATCCAAGGGGGGGATGCGAGGGCGCCCTCCTCTCCCAAACGAAGTCGACCCCCCCCTCCCTCCCCCTTCTCGGAGGGCAATTTGACATGGATGGACCCCCGCGGTGCACAAGAAAGAATGGGAGAATAGTATCCTTACAAATTTTCTTGCCACCCCCCCTCAAAACAAAAACCAAAAAACGGAGTTCTGAATCCGTTCTTGCGTCAACGGATGTCATTTCCAGTGGTGGGAAGATCCCATAAGATTTATCGCTCTAAAAAAGCAGGGCAGAGCGAACTCTATAAACTTTCAATAACTTCAGCTTGACAGTTATTTTAGCAACATCGCTCGTAACCTCTTTAATACCTAGATATTTTGAAGGAATGTGTATAACATTGCTCAAAAGTCTAACTAACGCATCTAGTCTTTTTTTTTTTTTTGCACGCTCACTTGTTGGACAGAGAAGCAGCCAGCACGCCCTGACCTTTTCAACTGAATGGCCGCCAGCACTGAACGAAGAGCCGATCTCTGAACAGCTGTTATTCCTTCTCTGCGAAAAGTTAATAAACTATTTTGTTTGAATTATGGAGTGGTGTATGCACAGCAGCCCAATCTGAAAACAACATAAACACGAATGCTATGTAACTGGAGACCGACAGTTGTAGGCTACCATGTGCCACGAGGTCTTTTGAACTAGCAGAAAGTTTTCATTTGCAATCGAAGTACTAACTCATGACGCCAACATAGTTCAGTCGTCCAAGCGCTGTATGAATACCTCAGTCAATCATACCTATAAGTCCAACCTTCCATTCGAGTCAAGATGCGTCTGCCAAAAAACTGAAGCATCCGGCCGAATTGGACATTCTAGCCAACTAGGGTATTTAGCCGTGTAGAAGCATCCAGCCCAATTCGTTCTTTCAGCCATATTGAGCCATCGGCCAAATGAACACATGAGCCAGAATTATATGTAATCCTCCTTCGGACACCAAAAAGGTGCTTCGAGCAAAATGTGATTTCTTAAAAGGGGACGGGTGGACTGTTTTTAACGTTTAGTAAGGAGGTAGATTCTACAGTAGCCATCGAGCTTCGCTTTGAAAAGCTTTTTTTTTTTTAGCACTCTAGCTTCACAGTTCCAGCTCAGATTCTCATTTCTCTGGTACAGCCGGATAAAAGTCGGTTTATTGTTTGCTCGCGAGAAGTTGAACTTGATAAATTGAACAACTCGCAGCAATTTTAGCTAGAAATAAGTTGACTAAGTACCGTATTTTCCGTCCGCGGACTATACATATTCAAAAGTTGAAAGTTCACCCGAGGCGGACTATCTACAGGTGCGGGCTGTAACGAGGATTTCTTTTTTTCTAGATCGTTCACTGTGACAAGTCGTGAATAATTTCATGAATAACAGAGTATATTAATGGCGATGTATGTATGATAAAGCTTTTTTTGTGAGCTAATACAGCCGACATTTGTCAAGGTGGGCTGCGTATGAGAAGTTTTACGTTAGGATTATAGGCACTAAGTGCGGACTATGCGCGGCATGCGGAATATAGACCGGGTGCGGACCATCTAATCAAACATTTTAGTTCTGGACCCCAAATTTTCCCTGCGGACTATACACCGATGCGGACTATATCGTGAAAAATATGGTAGTCCAAAACCCGGAAACCGGGGAGAAGTGATTATAAAAAATACTAAATGGTTACGAGCGATTTCGTTATTTTCCAAAAAGTTCTCAAATTACTCTGAGTATTGCAGAATGAAAGTAATAAAATAATACAAAATTAATTCAATCCGTATTTGTTTACACGTAATTTTATCATTTGTAATGGGTATCGCACATTTCATGCTCCATTCCCGTCATGCAGCCACCTAGTCGCACCGGAACAGATATTCATGTGACTTTAGAAAGTCCAGTTCCAGCACAATCTCTCGTTACAAACAACAAAAATGTCGGCAGAGACACTTAAAGGAATACTGGGCCAAACATTTTAGTGTCCATAATAAGGGGCGTACGGTGTTTCCACGAGCCAGCAGCCGCTGGTGTCTGCGAGCACACGCAACGAAATCGACATCATAGTCCTCCATTCACGTTTAAGATGACAGTGAAATGTATGGGCTCCGGGCAAAAGAGAATAAATGACAGGCTTTTCATCTCCACAGTGGGGTCTGGTGTAACAGGTGGGTGATTAATTGGTGTAATAAGCACGCAGCTTTCACTTCGGGAGATGAAAAGCCTGTCTTCATTCTTCTTTTGCCCGAAGCCCATACATTTCACTGACATCTTAAACGTGAATGGAAGGACTATGACATCACTTTCATTGCGCGTGCTCGCACACTCCGGCGGCTGCTGGCTCGTGGAAAGATCGTGAGCCCGTTAATATGGACACTAAAATGTTTGGTCCACTGTGCCGCTCACTGCCCGATTCGCAGGGTGAGCATAAAGGTGCCTTTAACATAGGTCCATTTGCCATCGGCGAATCAGCCCGTGCTCTTTGGGTCGCGAGCATACGCCACGCGTGGAAGATTGTTAATTGATTGGCCGCAGAGAATACAGCGTTCCCTAGCCAAAGCGTTCCTTTACGGTCGTGTGAATGGGGTATAAGACTGCTCAAATGTGGGAATGCGGGAATCATTATAATCCCTTTGGTGAAATGCTTTCGATTGATATTTTCGACATGCATTAAAGTTCTTTCTGTTGCTTCGGTGTGTGTGTTTGCGTATACTTTGGCCACAGAGCAATGACGCACGCACTAGCTACAGCACCTTTAGTCAGCCGGAACCGTGGAGCTGTCGTGTCGTCGTCATCAAGATTGTATGGTTTTCCTGCAAAGAGGTTGTCGATGCATTCCACTTTTTGTATTCCCGTTTTTCTTTGGAGTATCTGTCTGTGGTAAGCAAGAAGACGTTGAAACGTGACCTGGTGTTACGTTTGTTGCCTGCCCCGCTGTACAGGAGTGTCATTTGCAGCGACAGCCGCGATGTACTCAAACGCGTTAAACGAATCTGTGTTCCACCCGCTGTAAAAATTTTATTTTTCAAATTGCATAGCAATGCGCTCCCAGTTAAAGCTTGGCTTAGAGAAAAGGGCGTGGGAGTGCCATGGCCGGTGGAGTGTATGTCTCTGTAAACAACCTGGAGACCGTTGAGCACGTTTTTATTTTTGTTCAAACGCAGTTTTTTGTATTTTTTTTTGGGGGGGGATTTTTTTTCAGCGTACATTAAAGAAAGAGTTTTGTATCAGCCTGTCGGGCATACGTTTTTGATCGTAAGCGGTGACGGTTGTGTACCATTTGATATGTTCTTTCTTTTAGGACTCTGCAGCATATGGTGGGCGCGCAGGGCAGTGCGTCAGGCCGACCCCAATACCAAAGAAGTTCGGTTTTATATCTTTGACCTTGTTAAACAAATAGAAAGTGTCTTCTCCATTCCAGAGCCCAAGCCCGAATGGCTAGGCCTTTGCAAAGAGCTATTGGAAATGAAGGCTTTTAAAATGCGCTGCAAAAAGCTTTGGCAGAGCATTTTTATAATAATTTGACACGTAGTCTTCGATTTCTGCAATAAAGAGAGAGAGAGAGAAAAATGAAAGACGTTTACAACTCCCTGCAACGCCGAATTAGAGCGCAGCTCTTGAGGAGGAGGAGGGGAGGCACGGGGGGAGGTCACGCGACCTCGGGGGGGGGGGGGAGTCATAGTGCCTCGGGGGTTACAGTGATCTCAAAAGAGGGGGGGGACGGGAGAAAATTTTCCGCTAAACTTGGTGGGGGAAAATTTTCCGCTAGATTTGGCGGGAGAAAATTTTCCGCTAAGTTTAGCGGGGAAAATTCTTCCTCTAGATTTAGCGGGGAAAATTCTTCCGCTGAATTTAGCGGGGAAAATTTTCCGCCGATTATGTAGAAAATTTTCACAAATTTGAAGGAAAATTTTCCGGGGACAGCGAAAAAGTTTCCCCCGTAAATTTAGCGGGGAAAATTTTTCCACAGGATTTGCGGGGGGAAAATTCGTTGATTATAAAATTTTCGGCCATGTTTAATAAAACTTCCAGATTATAGATCACAAATTTACGGGAAAATTCTCAGATTTCAGCGGTACTTCATGACTACATGGGAAATTTCCACAGATACATGGGTGTTCACAATTTCATAGAAAATTTTCAGACTTGCGGCAAGTTCTCATTAACGAGCAGCAATCAATAGACGGCGAGAAATCGCCAGATTTAGCGGGGAAATCACAGATTCATGAATTTTCCGAATTTAGCAGGAAAATTTCCGTTAAATTGGCGGGGAAATTTACCGGCCGCCACCTCTCCAGTGGAAAGTTATTAACGCCGACGGCGACGATGATCAACTGACGGCGACGCGCCGACTACGATGTTGTTTGAAGCTGAAACGAGCAAGAAGAGCTGGCGCGTCGGTAAAGATGCCGTCGCAAAGCCGCGCGCCTGGGGAGCAGCCGTCTTAAA
>JAZHYW010063833.1:0-14435 GCA_037355805.1 Ixodes ricinus | reverse complement strand
TTTGCATGAGAAACTTCTTGAAGCCGTCAAGTATGCCTTGCTTGTTCCGCAAAATGGTGGATAGTGTCAAACAGCCCATGCTGGAATATTCAATCATTTGACGATTTTGGACTTCAGCACTTTTCTCAGCCTCACAGTTAGTTCTATGCAACTTTTGGTATGCCTCCCTATCTCCCATACGACGCACGTGTGCAGGTATGCTACTTACGCCCGCAAGTGCGCCGCGCAGGCACGCACGTCGCGGGCTCTTGAAGGGATGATTTCCTCCAGGATCTCGGCTCCATCGCTCCCTTGACCCGATTCCAGTAGAGTCGGCAGTGCCAGTTGCGGGCGCCATGAGTAGCGTCGGAACGTGAGCACTGCTCCCCTGCTCTTCTAGGGTTGGCGCATTGGGATCGGAAGTGGCGCTCTGCGCGCTTTGCCCTCCATCACCCATTTCCTCCATTTTCTTGTTTGCCATTTTCTCAGTTTGCCGTTTTCCTCGGTGGAGAACGAAGAGGGAACGCAATGGTCTCCGTGCGCCTCCGTGTAGGCTTGCTTACTTTCAGCTCTGCGGCCTTCGAAATAAGCATGGTCGGCTGCCGATACACCTAAAATAATTCGAATCAAAATGTGTGCATTTTGGTCTGGACTACATTGAACTCCGATAAAAGTGATACTTAGAAAAAAGTGAATTCGTTGGAACGAGGGATTACTGTATATGTATATGAAATTTATTTGTTTCCGTTAATGGGCTGTTTTCACCGGACACCAAAAGAAATGATGAATTCATATTACACCTTAGAATTTCTTTCATTCGTCAAGACTGAAGCGTTTTCACTTGCTACGTTTATCTTTTGTTTTGCTAGATCCTGGCTGGGGCCAACGTGAATGACCTCACGCTGCAGAAGCAGACTGCATTACACCTGGCAGCAGCCAAGGACCACAGTGCCATCTGCACTGTGCTGCTGGAGAACCACGTCGGTTTTGATCTGGTCGACGGTAACATCAACAACGGTGACTACTGATTGGTTTTCACGGTTCATTATTCACGGTTCATGTATGCCCATGTACCTTGTATTTTGCTCTTCATTTATTTTAAATTTATTGGCATTCGTTTGGACAGGACTGGTTTTGTGTGACTGCAGCGTGATTCCCGCTGCACTCTTTCTCTCCGTTCGTTCGCTCGTTACGTCCTCTTTCTCTCTTACAAGAGTGAAAAAGTCTTCTCGCGCACTTCCAATGTTGCGCCGCAGGAGTGGGAGAAAAGGCAATCGAGTGGCCGTGGCACAACGTATGCGATAAAGTGAAACTGAGGCGCAGGGACGACGCCATTTGCGCGAACTGCCGACATCTCAGTTGGAAAGATTGGATCTTCGAAGACAATGGTATACAAACCGTAGACAGTGATCGAAGGAAGCTGTGGCTGCTCCATCAGAAACCGGCGACGCCCGGGAGAACAGACTGTCTCTCCGAATATAACCGTATGCGGACCATTGCGATGTTAAAATTCCCATACTTCGCAGAGTCAAAACCCTAAGAGCTAAATGCTAACGCATCGCGTCAAGAAATGGCGTAGCAACGGTGGCGATTTCGGCATCGATTTTTAATGTCCTGTTTGTGTTATTTTTACAGCGGAGCTGTTAAGGGACTAGTTTCTCCAGTATTGTGTCCGCAGACAAGCGGCGTGTTGACACAAAACTCCAGACAGCTACCGCCATCTCTGAGCGACGGAGGCAACCAGACAACTGGCTTGCCGGTTGTCTGGTTGCCGCTGTTACTCATAGATGGCGGCAACCTTTCCAGCCTTTCCACTCTGGTGAAAACCAGAGTGGAGAGGCTGAATTTCTCTAGGCGTCGTCCTAGAAGTCGTCCTTGAGGTCATCCTAGACGTCGTCCTTGAGGTCGTCCTAGAAGTCATCCTTGAGGTCGTCCTAGACATTGTCCTCGAGGTCGTCCTCAAGGTGATCCTAGAAGTTGTCCTCAAGGTCGTCCTAGAAGTCGTCCTTGAGGTCGTCCTAGACATTGTTCTCGTGGTCGTCCAAGACGTTGGCCTCGAGGTCATCCTAGAACTTGTCCTTGAGGTCGTCCTTAGGTGTTGTCCTTGAGGTCGTCCAAGAAGTCGTCCTTGAGGTTGTCCTAGACATTGTCCTCGAGGTCGTCCTCAAGGTGATCCTAGAAGTTGTCCTCGAGGTCGTCCTAGAAGTCGTCCTTGAGGTCGTCCTAGACGTCGTCCTTAGGTGTTGTCCTTGAGGTCGTCCTAGAAGTAATCCTTGAGGTCGTCCTAGACATTGTCCTCGAGGTCGTCCTCAAGGTGATCCTAGAAGTTGTCCTCGAGGTCGTCCTAGAAGTCGTCCTTGAGGTCGTCCTAGACGTCGTCCTTAGGTGTTGTCCTTGAGGTCGTCCTAGAAGTCATCCTTGAGGTCGTCCTAGACATTGTCCTCGAGGTCGTCCTCAAGGTGATCCTAGAAGTTGTCCTCGAGGTCGTCCTAGAAGTCGTCCTTGAGGTCATCCTAGAAGTCGTCCTAGACGTTGTCCTTAGGTGTTGTCCTTGAGGTCGTCCTAGAAGTCATCCTTGAGGTCGTCCTAGACATTGTCCTCGAGGTCGTCCTCAAGGCGATCCTAGAAGTTGTCCTCGAGGTCGTCCTAGAAGTCGTCCTTGAGGTCGTCCTAGACGTCGTCCTTAGGTGTTGTCCTTGAGGTCGTCCAAGAAGTCGTCCTTGAGGTCGTCCTAGACATTTTCCTCGAGGTCGTCCTCAAGGTGATCCTAGAAGTTGTCCTCGAGGTCGTCCTAGAAGTCGTCCTAGACGTCGTCCTTAGGTGTTGTCCTTGAGGTCGTCCAAGAAGTCGTCCTTGAGGTCGTCCTAGACATTGTCCTCGAGGTCGTCCTCAAGGTGATCCTAGAAGTTGTCCTCGAGGTCGTCCTAGAAGTCGTCCTTGAGGTCGTCCTAGACGTCGTCCTTAGGTGTTGTCCTTGGGGTCGTCCAAGAAGTCGTCCTTGAGGTCGTCTGACCATAATACAGCTTCGCTGGTTGTCTAGGCATCGTTTTAGACGTCGTAAAGATAACAGCTTTGCTGGTCCTCCACCTTCACGTGAAGTGGAAGGGCTCTACATTTTGTTTGTTTTTATAGTTTGGAGGTCTTGACCATGCCACTTGTTCCCCCCAGCACTTCATGTTGCGTGCCAGAAGGGACACCTTGCCACCTGCAGGGTATTGCTGACTGAGTGCAGCATCAATGCTGAAGCTGTCAACATGAGGTAAGTTTGCTTGCTACAGCTTTTTCCCGTTTTATATCTTCTTCGGTAAACGGGCAGTGGGAAAGGCAGCATCATGTACACTAATAGGATGACTGCACTGGGAATGGGAAGTTAATTTTAAGGAGCTGGTGATCTAGTGACCGTAGCAGTACCTTTTGTTACTTGCGAAATATAGTGGAATTGGGTGATATATGAGAAGTTTTATCACAGAGTTTAATGTTTGCAATAACATTCCTCAATGACAGCAGTGGTATTGTTGTGCATTACAAATATCTTTTTCTACAAGTAGATGCAGAAGGAGATTGTGTTTTCTGCACGGTCTGATGCTATTGTAAAAAGGACTAGAATGCAGGAAAAACATTTCTTACATTAGGATTTTATGTTCACATTCTGTTCCAACTTGCTTTCTAATTTTTTTTCTAGAACTGACTTGCCAAGGTGTTGCTCACTATGCTACCTCCTTCAAATCGTATTGATATTATCGCTATATTTGTTGATGAAACACTGGTGGAGGCATCAAAACTTTGCAAACTCGTTAGATTTTGACTGAATCTTTGTACATCCAAGCAAATTGTGGCACTGCTACAGCCTCCAACAATGTGAACGACCCATTATCTAAGGCAGTTTATGTGGGCGGTGTGAAGCACCTGTTGGCCCTAGAACAAAGGCTAATTTATTCCCCCACCCCAAGCAATACGTGCCTGCCCAAAGGAAATCCTGCACAGACGCGTGAAACTGCACCTGCACAGCCACCTGAAACTGCATCGTCGATTGGGTATCTCATATTGTTGGAGACTACTTCTCGATTCATGAGAGACCAGTCTCCAGGGCATGCCCTGTGCAACCTGTACATTATGAACAGTAGTCACACAGTGTAGCGACTCTCCTTTGACACATTCTTCACTGCAGGGGCCAGAATCCGCTGCATGTGCTGTGCCAGCATGGGAAGGAGAATGCAGCGTGCCATCTTCGAACTCTTCCTGGAGTGCATGCCGCAGTACCCCATCAACAAGCCAGATGTTGAGGGGAACTCCCGTTAGTTTTTCCACCTGTTGCCGTCATAGTGATAGAGTTAGCCCCCATGTTACGTACTTCAAACGAGGAGGGCAACTGAATCGGCAGTTAGAAGTAACACTCTGCCAAGTGGCAAGACAAGCGACACCAGCGACTGGAACTGCAAAACCCCTTAATGTTCATGAACCCCTAATTTTAGCAAACTTTGCAAACTTCTAAGGATGTGCGAATATTTTTATCATCTACCGTAATATCCCGAGATAGCCCACCTAAAAGCAAGGGCAAATTGGGTGAAAATGAAAAGTGGGCTAACTTTCTGTGTGCAATCGAGAATTTTTTTAAAAATGCTACTTTTATATTTTGCAACCTGCCAAGCTTGTTTTCACATTGAGGGGCAATGGAACAAAGAAAACTGTCCTTCCCAGTTTGAAATGTTTGCTTATCTCCCGCTGTGGCTGAATAACACCAATTCTGCTGAGGTCCCCGTAATTTCTAGAGGTGGGCTATTTTTTTGAGTTTTTGAAAGAATAGTAAATCGTACCAAAATAGGGCGGGTTATCTTTGGGGGCTGGGGCATCTCTCGGAATGTTACGGTAGACTCTAGAGGCAAATTTGAGTGTTTTAGAATTCTTTAAATTAAATGGTCGCAAATATGACCCGTCTGCCCTAATCGCAAAAATTAGGACTGGGAAAAAAAGGAGGGTTCACACTATTTTACTGTCGTAACAGTGGCATTAAATGGACCATTGCTTTCATTCGTTCACTCCCAGATTGCCTTGTATAATGGTTATCTCCGCGCGATGTTTCTGTTATGCTGCTGTTGCGTCCAGTACGAAGGAGCTTCAGTAGCTCACTTTCGCAGACTTGATAGTGGCTAGAGTGTGCCCCGAGGCACGCTTCAGAACGGTCGTGCAATCTCCCCGTCCTAGAGTTAATTTCCCCAACGAGCTTCGTTTAATAATGGAAGACCCCTCCGAGAACCAGCGAAGACAGAGTCGGTTTGTGCGTGTGCAGCGCTGCTGCTGGCCTACATGAATGGCAACGGCAACCTGTGCCGCTCGTTGGTGCGGGCGGGGCCTGCCTGGGCAGCTGCAACCAGGCCGGCGTCAACATCTTCAACTACCAGGTGGCAACCAAGCAGCTCCTGGTGCGGCTTCTCGGTGAGTTCCGCGCTCCTTTACTCTTCTCGTATGTGGTACCACTCGACCGTCCACGGAAGCATCGACAACCGGTAGTTTGGAGGCGGCAAAGCTCACATTCACTCCTAATTTTTGCTGGAACCTGTTGAATCGGTGAAGTTGACGGGGTCTGAAGTTTCGTTGCAGAATCGGGTTATCTGGGACTGGAAATTGCGGCATATTTTATTCTCGAAATATTTTTTGGGGATGCCTTTGGCTCGGATGCTACCTTAACGAGTTTTTACCTCGAGATTTCGGCTTGAATAAATCTTTAGTATACTCGTATTCGATTCTTAGGTTGATACAATACCGGAACAACACCGAGATTTTGACGCGGACCATTCTTTGGCAACTGTACCCAGTAATGTGTGATCGAAATGACATGTTTCATTGTATAGCAAGTTTACATCTTTGAGCAAGTATCATTGGGCAATTTTTCTGTCTATTTTTTACTTTTCTAGACTTCCTGCCGAAGGAGCCACCGTGGACGGACGGAGACATCTGCCTCGAGTGTGGAAACAAGTTTGGCATCAAGACCAGGAAGCACCACTGGTGAGCACTGATGCCCCTTCCTTCCACTGAAGGAAGTTGCCACGAGACATTTGTAGTTCGAGGCTGCAGAATCGGGTGCAGTGGAGGTTCTCAAACTTTGATTGTTAGAAACACTAGTCTCCCTTGGCTACGTACTATGTCATGCCCCCCTGGCCATTTAACTCACCCCAGGCCACATTAGTGTACCTTTTACTGCTTTTCTTTTTTTCTCATAAATCTGTTTTAATTAAAATCTAACATCCTGTATAATTCAGGCAACCAGGCAAAAACATTCTGCTGGCACTAGCGATTTGTTGTTTGTGCCTTTCTAGCTCTTCACTGGTTTTCCACTCCCCCCCCCCCTCATTGTGGGAGGAATTTCAGCAAATGTTACAAAACCTATGATCCAATTTAATGATGCATTTCCAAAGATGGCCATAAATCCAGTCAGCATAAAGTGAACATTTGCCCAAAGCGGTATACTGCAACACGCTCGAGAGTTGGAATTCTTTGGGTAAGAACTAGTATGGGATATCCAGAGTTGCAATTTGGTTTAATAGCACCCCAGAACTATGTGCTCGATTTACTTCAATCCTATGGATGAAGTCGGTACACACCTGTGTTTTCGAGGCATTCTTTAAAACTTAATAAATATGGCAGTTTTTTTTTTTTTTTTGAACTTTGTTTTTATTTAATGGTGGCCATGTCTTGGATTTTATGTTGCTTTCCTTAAACTGTTCGAACGCCAAGCGCCTAACGCCTCACCATTCACATTCATACAGTTAGTAAAGACCACCGTGGTAGAGAAAAAGCCAACTAGCTTTGCATCTAGCCATCAATTGGCGCAATGGTAGAATGTCGAGCTCACAATCATGGGGTCGTGGGTTCGATTCCCGTTGAGGCACATTTAGAAGTTTGTGTTTTCTTTTCAGTTGACAGTTGTTTGTACAGATTGTCCTCAGAAGTACTATATGTGTTACACATTTCGTAACTGTTTCTGTGGCATTCTTCTGTTGCACTTTCCTCGGGGATCCCTTAAACACATTCCGCGTGAGAAAAACCTGCTACCGCACAAGTGGATGTCTGCCAAGTATTTTCACCTTGCAGCCGCCACTGTGGGCGCATCCTGTGCGCCAAGTGCTCGGAGAAAGACATTCCGATCCTCAAGTTTGGCCTGAACAAGCCCGTGCGGGTGTGTGGCATCTGCTTCGACGTGCTCACCTTGGGAGCGGTCTCCACCTGACAGTTGTCACACGGCACCGACCACCAGATTCTAACCACCGTGGCGGCGGCCGGCAAGACTCGGCGATGGTTCCGCTAGACTGCCACCATTTTTCGACCACGCATTGTAATTAGCGTCACCTGTACAGAGAGAGAAGTGTGCTAGTAGTCGAGGACAGCCCCCGTCGCCTATTTATACCTCTTATTATGTACCCTTGTCCTTTTTCATAAACCTTTCTGTACAGTTTAAAGAGGGGAAAATCTCTAGCAATTAGATTTGTCTGTAAGGGAAAGATTATTAATAATAAAGCAGATTTCTAAAGAGGAAATGTGTTGGCTGTTTGATGAGGACTTTTTTTAGGTGTAAACTGCATGGGAGAGCTGGCTAGGTTTTACTGATCTAAATTGAGAGCAACAAAAAATTTCCAAAACTATGGTTAGAAAAGGTAGAGGAAAAAACAATGGTTGAGGCCCTTTAGTTTTTTTGTTTTGTTTTGCTATGGAAGTGCTTTTATTATATAAGTAGAATGTTGCAACATTAGTAGGCCATAGATATCCCAATGCTACTTTATAAAAAAGAAATCATGTTTTTTAGTATTTTTTTAAAGAAAAACAAACATAATTTTAAAAATTAAAAAAAAAT
Source organism: Ixodes ricinus (assembly GCA_037355805.1). Classification (NCBI taxonomy): domain Eukaryota; kingdom Metazoa; phylum Arthropoda; class Arachnida; order Ixodida; family Ixodidae; genus Ixodes; species Ixodes ricinus. Next base: position 6,610 of record JAZHYW010063833.1, on the reverse strand, counting down.
TCTTTTTCAAATTTAGGTTTTTTGTTTTAGAGCAAGTTATACACCTTTACACTAAATTTGACAACCATAAGCCAAATAGTTGCGTTGATATAGAATATCTTGAATACATTATTCAATGTATTGAAAACAAGTTCAATGTTTGAATGCATTTTTCTCAGTTCCACTTTTTGCTGCAAATTTCATACGAATTAATAGTATAAAATAATAATCATACGAAAATTTAATAAATAATAATATGAAATAATAATAGAATAAAATAATCCTATAAAATTGGGCTATCTACTTTATTTTGTTTTAAATTAAAATCCTCATTAAAAAATGTTTAAAAAATTGACATAGGACAGATATGCATCTCAGTTTTTAGCTAATAACTCTTCCTGAAATATTTATGTGCGAGTTATAAAAACTAGCTAGCCCAAAAGTTCTTAACGAAGAGTGATACATCTTACGCAGGTATGTAAAGTTGTCCTAGAAAGCCGAAAGTTTGCACACTACAGCTACATCCGACATTAAATCTCCCCTGCAAATTTCATTTTGATCACTTGAGTAGTTCAGAAGTTAAATCTCTAGCCAGTGTTCCCCCTTAAATGGTGTACCTTGACAATTAGTTTTGTACAGATGCTAAAACCGTAATTACTAGTGCTAGTTACTAGTAATTACACTTACTGTGGCACCATCTGCCGAGCAGGTGTCAAACGAGAACCGCACCACTCCGCAGGCACCAGTGGTTGCCAGCACTCCTTGTGTGCAGTGCCGACTTCGGATGCATTGAGCTTTGCGTGCCGCTATCTCCCAAACCACTGCTAGCCAATCATACTCTAATAAACAGTTGTTGTTAAAGGAGCAGTGCAACGATTTTAACGTTGAAAGTATGGTGCCTGGAACGCATCTCCAACTGGTGTGTTTGCCGCGTCCAAAAAAGTGGTCCCTTGTTTTCCGCCTGATGACGTCGTAGAAGTGTTATGTTGTCGCCGGTTGTGATCCTGGCGGTGTCCCAGCAGCTGTGGTGGATATGGCAGGCGCCTGTTCTGCTGCAGGTCGCTCTTCACTGTGACAGTCCACGGAAGATACAGCAGCCGGAAGTTGGGATGCCTGGGACGCCGTGATGACAGCAACACTCGCGTTCGTTCGTGCTTTTTGCCAGCATTTCTACGACCAACCGCCAGGATTGCGACATGCAACAGCGTGACACTCGGGCTTTTGTGACGTCACTTGTTGCCACATCGGGACCACCTTTGATGTATGGGCGGTATAGGACGCTAAACACACCAGTCGGAGACACGCTGCAGGCACCTTAGTGGAAGAATTTGCATCTTCTGCTTTTGACATTGTCTATCTTGTCACAAAGGACAGAAAACTAGGCATGGGCGAATAGAGGATTTTGGTTCTCAATCAAATTCGAAGCGAATAGTGATTTTGGCCGAATAATTTCGAATCAAATTGTTTGAATAGTACAAGCAACAAATACGACAAATGCCACAAGATATGCTTATAGTTTTATATTTGGTATTAGAAGTACTGTAATTGTTAATTTCAAGTGCATTGAGTTCGGGAGCACGAAATGGTCGGAAGCTTACGCCACCTGGCCGGAAATCAAGCCAGAGTACAGTCAAACCCGTTTATATCGAACTCGGCAAAAAAACGCCTACCAATTCGATATAGCGCTTAATTCGAGATAAAAGTTTTAATGAATTTGACTTAAAAATCCACTTTCTGCTGAAATATTGCACAAGAAGTTGTTTTGCATCGTCTGCTGATTTTTTTCATTGCATCCCCGCGATAACGATATTTTTCTACTCTATTGACGGACTCCAAAATGCTAAGACCGCTGCCTTCTATATTCGCGCATTAGCGCCGAACTATGCCGAGGGCACGGAGCACGTCCGAGCAGGAGCACCTTCTCCTGCAGAGCGCCCGTTTTGGCTCTGCAAGTTGTCTTTCCCCTAAGACAGGTGGCTTCGCTGTGGAGAAGCCAACTAGCAGAGCAAGCTGGCTTTTTTATTTTTTCCAGGCGGCCGCGTTAACCGCTTGGAAGAAAAAATACTATTCTATTTTGCGGACGGAGCGGGGAGAGGGAGCACGGAGCACCCTCCCCCGCTCGTTCCTCAAAATATATTTGTCCTTTTCTTCCGTGCGGTCGACGCGGCCGCCCGGAAAGAAAAATCAGCAGAACCCATCCTTTGGGAATGATTATCTACGTTAAAGGGGCCCTGCAATCATAATTAAGCGTCTACCTTTTTTGCGGTTTCCACGTCTCTTGGGGTTCGGGCAAGCCAGCGGGCACGGAGAGAGTAACTAAATATCAGTGCGTCATATTTTAACCGGACGACGCGGAAACCTCCTCCACCGACGGGGGCGACCCGCGGTACCGAAAGCGCGCGTAATGTGACGTCTTAGGTCCTGGGCTTACTACTGGTCAGAGCCGCTAAAGGCTTCTTTTTAGTCGAAATACAAAATATAAGCGGAGCGAACCGTTTCAATTATGTATAAAGGTAGTTTTTGTTCAGTATTTTAGATCAGAAAAGAAACAAATGCAGTTTATAAAGTACGGAAACAAGAAATGATCCGTCGACATACCCGCCACCAAGCGGTGGAAAAGGCGGCGCATACTAGAAAGGAGTAGTGGGATCAGGCGCCGACACGGAAAGGTCCCGGATGTACGCGGCGGCGCTGCGGCCGTAGGGACCGAAGGACCCGACCGGCTCTGAGCGTTCCCAAGGCCTTCGGTGAGCAGCTTTGTCTGGCGGTTTGGCCGTTTCGTGGTATGGCAGCGCGAAGTGGCTCCCATTCTGAACTGATCTTTACCCCGTGTTTGCTGTCGTTTGTGGCCAATGAAGTGTTATGCCGAAATAGTCTTTAATCGCGCAGCAAATGCAATGAGAGCCGCTCTAGCTGCCCGCTACATACAGCCTATCCAGAACACGCTTTAGTGGCTCCCTCTCGCGCCGTCGACACGGAGTACGGCAGCCGTGAGCGCTCGCTCAGCTCACTACCCCTCGTCTAGTTCACGGCCACTCAAGCAACCAAGGACGTCATGAAGGAGGTTATTTTTTGCTTGTTTTTGTAATTTTAATTTGCCTATAACTTTTAAAATAAAGCGAAATTCGAGAAAAGAAAAGTGTCATTAAGTTACTACGTTCAGTGCGCTCAGGTTTGGTGCAAATTAAAAATTAGTAAAAAAGCCATTGCAGGACCCCTTTAATGCGAATAGCATCAAACGGTGCGGAGTTATGCTCGTTCGTCAGGTGGTCGGCACACTCTAGATACGCCAGCCCACTCTTGAGGCGATTCTAAATTTGTTGACACTTTCACAGCCCTGCGCACGATCTCCGCCAGCCCAGCACGTGCGTTTGTGTCACTTAGGAAGGCGAGCAAAGCATGCGCCATACGCACAAACACTCAAAATGGTACCGACCAGACTTTCTGGCGCCTCAGCTAGTCTCAACCAGCGGTACTCTAAACGGTTGTTTATATCTTTACCATAGGACGCGCTTTACAGCGCTGTCACAGCTACCGGTGCGCGCGCGTTCCATGCACGAGGGCTCATTCCTGACTGCCTTCATAGCTCTATGGTTAGCGCGTCTGCCTGCTGATCAAAGGGTCAACGGTTCGAATCCCAGCCGGCGCCGGTCTTTTTATTTATTTATCGACCCGCGGCGTAAGAGGTTAGATAGCCAGATAGATAGATAGATAGATAGATACATAGATAGATACATAGGCGAAAAGTGCGTGAAGTATCCAAAGAATGCTATTCGCATTAATATTCGCATTAATATTCGCATTAATATTCGCATTAAAAAGCCAGCGTGCTCCTGCAAGCTGGCTTTCCCCAATGCGGCCGCGCCCGATGGGGAAAGCCAGCTTGCAGAGCAAAACGGCAGTTCGATGTATCGGCAGCGGCTGCTGTTTTAATGCGAATAGCATTCTTTGGATACTTCACGCACTTTTCGTCTATGTATCTATCTATCTGGCTATCTAACCCTCTTAATAACGCCGCGGGTCGATAAATAAATAAAAAGTGAAAGCCGTTTACAACTCCCTGTAACGCCGAATTAGAGCGCAGCTCTTGAGGAGGAGGAGGGAAGGGTACGGGGGGGGGGGCAAGTGACCTCGGGGGAGGGGGTAACGTGACGTCACTGATGACGTCATCAATGATGATGACGATGACGATGCGGATGCCGATGACGTCATCAGTGACGTCACTGATGACGTCATCAGGGATGATGACGATGCGGATGCCGATGACATCATCAGTGACGTCACTGATGACATCATCGGCATCCGCATCGTCATCGACGTGATCCTCAGTGAGGGTCACGTCACCTGATGACGTCATCGGCATCCGCATCGTCATCATCACGTGACCTCGGGGACCACGTGACCTGGGGGTCACGTGACCTCGGAGGGTCACGTGACCTGGGGGTCACGTGACCTCGGGGCGGTTACGCCGACGGCGACGGCGACGCCGCCTAGCCGGAAACGGGCGCCTAAGAGCTGCGCTCTAAAAGACCGGCGCCGGCGGGATTCGAACCGCTGACCCTTTGATCAGCAGGCAGACGCGCTAACCACAGAGCTATGAAGGCAGTTTTTTTTTCTTTATTGACAGAGCTATGAAGGCAGTCATTCAACGCCCTCTAAACACTTGTTTATATCTTTACTATCGCGCGCGCTCCATAGCACGAGGGCTTCATTCCGCTCTCGTGAGGCTGAGCACGGCCGCTAGCTCACCCTCTCCCGCGCTCGGGAGAGGGTGATGTAGCGGCCGTGCTCAGCCTCACGAGAGCGGAATGAGCCCTCGTGCATGGAACGCGCGCGCACCGGTAGCTGTGACAGCGCTGTAAAGCGCGTCCTATGGTAAAGATATAAACAACCGTTTAGAGTACCGTTGGTTGAGACTAGCTGAGACGCCAGAAAGTCTGGTCGGTACCATTTTGAGTGTTTGTGCGTATGGCGCGTGCTTTGCTCGCCTTCCCAAGTGACACAAACGCACGTGCTGGGCTGCGGAGATCGTGCGCAGGGCTGTGAAAGTGTCAACAAATTTAGAATCGCCTCAAGAGTGGGCTGGCGTATCCAGAGTGTGCCGGCCACCTGACGAACGCGCATAACTCCGCACCGTTTGATGCTATTCGCATTAACGTAGATAATCATTCCCAAAGGATGGGTTCTGCTGATTTTTATTCGATGTAACCGTAGTTTTTGCTATATATTATCACTAGCATTGCTGTGCTGCAAAAATTGTTCGATATATAGAAATAATTCGATGTAAAAAACGGGACAGTATATGGCGTCCGGGTTTGACTCCGTATTTGGAAAGGTCGGATCATTCCTATATGTCGACTAATTCTATATTAGTCGAATACTTAAATCCGATTTAAAGCGAATGCGGGCCGGAATAGAACAGAATTCGGCACGTTCAGAACATGCAACCGTAATATCTTCGCGCTTCATCCCTAAAGAAAACACATCTCCTTCACTTCAATCAATGTCGGCATTCCACCATGCAATTCACGAGGCAGTAAATCAGAATCTTTACCGACCTGCTGAGTCGAGGCGCGGCCGCCAGAACGCACGCGGCGTGACGTCAGCGGAGGACCTGCAAAAATATAGTGGGTTGTGCAAATAACTGCATCGACAAAGGTAACCTTTTCTATAAATCTTGTCGCTCCAACATAAATATAAGCCGCGCCAAAAAGCCTGGTATCGACAAAACTTTTATTATACTGAGTTTTAGTGGCTGCACGTATCTATCCGCAGGAGTCCGGCAAAACCGCCAGCTCTATCTGACTGCCGCGAACTGTCACCGAGAAGCCGGAAGGGGAGGATGGGGGCGGTAGAGTAACTGTATATGCTCCGCTTGCGGAGCAGAGTACCGCAATGGTGCCATTCTGGAGCCAAGCACTGCGGGAAGCCACGGTCGGTTTTTGCAGGGGACGCGAAGGCGCAGATGCGAGGCGGCGTGCTGAGGCGCGCTGCGCAAGGAAAATAGTGCGGCGACGAGCCGCGCATTCGCCGTCATCGTCCTCCCGTCGTTTCCTGTTTCCCTCTCGATTGCAAAAATCGCACCCGCGGATCCTGCGGGTCGCGTGTGAAGTGAAGTCGTCAATTCATTGCGGTAAACGACGCAGCGACTGACGAAAACGCCGTCCCCTCGCTTTCGGACGAGAGCTTGCCGACTCGCCAAGATGGCCGGATGTGCCGGTCGCGTATCGCGTATCACTCCGCGAGAGCCGCACCGCCCGCACCGCAGACGCGAGCAACGCGATCGTCGTCCGTGTCGTCTGCTTCCGATACCTTGGAAACGGATGTCCTAAAACATCGCTCGCGTTATAAAAAAAGAGGATTGTATTGTACCCAGTTGACGCACATAATGTTTAATGACTTAGGAAGCTTTCGGTTCGTTCGATTTTAGTCTAGGATCTATATTTTGCGAACTCAAAGCGGAAAATATGTTCCCCCGAAACTCGGCGCTCTGGAAGGCCGCTTTCCCGCACGAAGGTCGGCTCCAGTTCTGCCCACGTGACCACTCCTCCGCCAATACGGAGATGGCGGCGAAAGGAAAAGGAACGCGATACTCTGGCTCTGCAAGCAGAGCCTATACAGTTACTCTAGG
>JAZHYW010063832.1:0-10026 GCA_037355805.1 Ixodes ricinus | reverse complement strand
TAGATCATGTTAAATCAAAAGAAATGCTTCTTATGCACGCCAATTGCAAAATCAAAAAGAGGGTCTGACGCTGCTCTGAAAACAGGTTCTAGACAGATATGCTTATCTTGCTGTAATTTTAGCAGATATCCATATGTGTGATGATTTTCATCAGACAGTATCCCGTATGTCACGCAAATATAATGAGCTTTTTTAATTCTGATGAGTTTTCTTAGACGTCCCATGTTCCCAATCAATACAAGATCAAAATCGCGTCATTATGCAAGCGATTCAGAATGTTGCAAACGGCATACTTAAGTCATTCTGTATGTGTTCGTCGTCTACAGTAGGCATCTCGAGACGTCCCAAGAAGCGTAGGTTCCGTCGCATATATTTCATAAACATCCCATTTCTGGCAAACTTCTGTCACGGCAAGTGTAAAATCTTGGCTTCCTGTATCTATTTTTCTTAGGCGTTTAAGTTCCATGTCCAATTTTTGAACGATGTTTATATCGGAGCGGAATCCAGTCCAATGTATTCGTCCATAAAGCATTGCAACGCCCATAGCTACGCTTTCTCTGGAGTAGTCATGTCACACTCACGTGGTCAATTGTCATATAGGTACTCTTGAAAACATCAAATTTCGGTACAGTTGCTTCTTAACAAGCGGGTAAAGTAACGTGGCAGTAACCTGTAAAGTCGCGATCAAAGCGATCAATGACTTCTTTACGAAGGTAAATAATAATGGTAATTGTTTACATCCAAGGTCGAGTAACGGCAGCAGGCAAGCAGGCGCACACGCGTAAAGGTTTTAGGATCTCTGCTTCACCTTGCACGCTGCCGTGTGCATGCCTGATCTGTGCAAATAAATAAATCAAATCAAAACTTGTGGTTCATCACATTTTTTGAGTAAAGGGGCTAAGGTCTGCTGTGTACTCATGCGCCGCCATTGTATCAAAGTGCTTTCCGCTTGTGGTGTACCTCGGGAATTCAGTAATAAATAACATGTACGGGCCTTATCCTTTATAGTGGTGTCATCATAAATCTATTTGGCATTTATATTTTTGTTCTTTTTTGTTTCTTTCAGAATTGACAATGTAGTCGGACGCTTCTGGGACGAGCGCTCGCCGATAGAACAAATACTCTGCGGTATCATATGGGTGACTGTCATTCTGTTCTGCGCTACCACCACCTACTTCTGCTACTTTGCCATGATGTACAACAGGGGTGAGCACCTCTATTCGCGTTTTTTCCGGGACTGTCGCATGCTCTGCAACGCTCAATGTAAGCTCCGTCTGGCTTTCTGGACAGCGTAATAGGAGAAGTGGAGGTCGCGGTAGTTCTAACCTTGGACATTTAAGCAAATACAGGTCATGATACACGCTATGACGCAGCATCCAAGGAACTAAGAAAGCCTTTTTTCTGGAAGGGAAGCAAGGTTTTGTGCAAGTCAAACAGCTTTCTGTGTACCGGACAACTTTAAGGTGAACCCCGTCCTTGCTTAGTATAATTCTGAATAAAGATATGACGATGGGGTCGTCATTTGAAAGCGCCTTAACTCACTGAGCAATGAATTAATCAGCCTTACATCGTCGTTACACAGGGTAACCAGTTGAAAGGGGAGGAAGCAATGCAATCTCGTTTCACTCTCGTTCCGAGTAGTGCCGCACGCGTCTACAGGAACGTATTCCTGGAGGAGCTAGAGGCACATGTTCACAGTCACCACCACCGGAAGGTTTCCTTGGTAAAATCGAACAGCTCAACGGGCAGCTGAGCAGTTCGGTCTCAAATGGCTGAGTTCCACTGCCAAAATTACCTTTGCATGCGAAGGTACTTTTGGCAGGCTTGAATAGACGCCTTAAACACGCGCCAGATTGAGACGCCATTGCCGCTTATCTTACCGAGATGCCGATCCACTGAAGCGGGCGTTGACGAGCCTCCACAAAGGCCTGTGCTCGGGAAATGAACACAGTAGAGAGTTTAAGAATAACGTACGCAATTTTAGCGCACGCTCGTGCTAATTTTAACGTTTGCGTTAGCGCAAGGTACGCAAGAAAGTTTTATAATATCGTTTCGCCGCCGCGACGCAAAGGCTTAGGCATCTCGCGCACCCAACACCACCAAGACGCAGTCACAATTTTAGTTTCACACACGAAATAGTAAAATCTAAAAAACAAAAAGGAAGTTTTTTTTTTTGTCCATAATAATATTTTAGATTTGTTTAAAAATGAGAATGCGACGCGAGCGTCCGATTGGTCGTGTCCGCTTGCGTCGCGTCGGAAAGAGATGTTTCGTGTACTGACATTCGCACACCGTAATTTCGCCCAGAAATATTGGCGTGTCGTAAGCACCAAGTCTGTGGCGATTTTGGCCACCTTACTTCCCAAACCGAGTGCAATGTCGTCCCAAATTGGAAATCGCAGTCGCTGGGATGCCGCCGACGTCGCGCTCACGACGCCACCAAAGAGGCTGCATGCGGCTATGGTGCCTGGTGCGCGTCTCCGACTGGTGTGTGTGTCCTCGATTTCCGCCTTATGACGTCATAGAAGTGTCATGCTGTCGCCGTTCGCGATCCTGGCGGCGTCCCAACTGTTGTGGTATATATGCCAGACGCCTGTTTTGCTGCAGGTCCCTCTCTACTGTGGCAGTCTACAGAAGCTAGAGCAGCCGGAAGTTGGGACGCCATGACGACAGCGACACTCGCTTTCGCTCGTGCTTTTCGCCAGCATTTCGAAGACCAACCGCCAGGATCGCGGCAATCAACCGCATGACACTCCGGCTTCTGTGACGTCATTTGTTGCCACTTCGGGACCACTTTTGATGTATGGGCGGAATAGGACGCTAAACACACCAGTCGGAGACACGATACAGGCACCATAATGCGGCGGTCCTGGGAGCAGCCACTTTCTTACCTGTGCTCGTCTTGGCTTTTGCCAACTTCTGATAACGAATCCTCCTTGGAGAAGCGCAAAGACTCTTTGCGTACGCACGCAATGTCTGAAAAATAGCGTACGCTAATATAGTGCACGCAATGCGCAAAACGAGGTCAGCGTTCGGCGCATGCGGAGTGGCGACAACACTATTCTTTGGCCACGTAGACGTTCACTGTGCGCTATTCTAAAACTGCCTAGTAAATACTAAAGTGGCAATAACCTGTCCCGCCGTGTCAATAATGAAGCAAAGCGATCGGAACACGTGGAAACAAAAACTGAAGGTCGTTTATGGTGGCGACCATGCACAGCTGCCTGAAAGCGTCTATAGGGTGTTTTCACAGACGTCATATTGTCCACCATTTTGTTGTGATGAGCTGTTTGGCGCGTGCACAGGGCGAGCATCCCAAGTATTTATTAGACACCGTGAAATACGTAGTTCGTAGAAACTTATGTGTCATCGCGTTGACATGTAACGACAAAATGGCGAATTGACCTCATGTGAAAACATTCTCCGTTCACCCTTAAGCTGAGACTTGAAGCTCTGCCTTCAGCGCTAGCTTTCTACCCTTGCTAAGACAAGTCTGAACGCGCATGGGCACGCGCTACCAAAGTGCTGCGGAAGCCAGCAAGTTTGCGTTGAAGGCCGAACTTCTAGTCTCAGTTTAGGGGTGAACGGGGTGGTCAGTAAGTGCTTTGAACTAACGCTTAAATATATAGGGTCTAAACTTGCTTATTCCCAAATAACGGCAAGGCATTATTTTTCAATGATTGAGTAATTCATCTCTGCCTTGGGCAACCTTCGGCGCGTATGCGACAACATGTTTTCGAAAATGTGCTTCTGCATCAGTACAGCGCCAAGTCCATAACCGCTAGCATCAGTGTGAACTTCGATATCAAGAGCAGGTTTAAAATGCGCCAAGACTGGCTTGATGGTTAGTACGGTCTTCGGGGTTGCGAATGCATCCTCTTGATCTTGAGATCCTATGAAGGGTCAATCTTTCTTGAGGAGAGAGTTTAAAGGAGCAGACATGGCAGCAAATCCGCGAATAAATTGTCGGAATTATGAACAGAGTGCAATGAATGAACGCAGTGCCTTAACTGCTGCGGGGAGTGGAAAATCGGCAACAGCGCGGAGTTTCTCTAGGTCTGGTGATATTCCGTGACGGCTGACAACATGTCCAAGAATTTTGATTTCTCGTGCACCAAAAAGACACTTTTTAGAGTTAAGTTGAAGGCCGGCGTTTCGAAGGCATCCTAAAACAGTTGTCAATCGAAATAGATGTTAGGGAACCGTGGACGAAAAGACGGAAACTTCATCCAGGTAACAAAGAGAGGTTGTCCAGCGGAACCTACGTAGTAGGCAATCAATCATACGTTCGAAAGTCGCAGGAGCCTTGCATAAGCCAAAAGGCATGACTTGAAACTAGAGGTTGATGGGTTGATTACATGCACAGTGCCAAAGACGCTTATATTGGCGAGGAACACTTACATTGCGATGATGCTTCGGAGCGATTTTGCCGCGACTGGTTTAGTACGACCCTTTCGAAGATTTGAATGGACCAAAATGGAGATTTCTATGGCAACTCAGACAGATCAGGAATCACCTTTCGAGGTTTTGTCGTCTGTATATGTTGGTATTCGTTTGTGTTGGTCTAGCAGGCAGGAAAGGCAATGGCGCTCTACGTTTTGCTATAATCCCCACTGAAAAACAAATTCACGCTGAATAGTTTCAAATTTTTGGCGCTATAACATGTGACTGCGCCTATGGCTTTTGCTGATGCGCAAGGAACCATAAATCACAAAACCATAAAACCTAGGATCCAGTGATTTTAGTCAGAACTATCGCCGCTGTTTAAGTAATTGTGTTGTGTGTAATTCCTTCTTCTGCACTCCTCTCGACCAATGGCTCAATCTCAATGGTTGCGAAGAGATAATAAGATGCTCATGGTTCAGCACGCCCTGCGTTTTTTGATACTGTCGGTGAGTATGGATGTCGGAACTAGGAGTTATCTAATTCAAATGTAGTGGCGATTCTTTTTTTGTTTTCTTTTTACTTTAAATGCGAAATTGGCAGCCTACGTATAGTCTGCGAATACATATAAATAAACGGCGGCTTTTTCTTTAAAAAAATTAAAATAAACGCCTATTTGTCATAAAAAACCGCTTCAACATTTTAATAACAACAAAGTTGATGTTTGCAACGTTGGCATATCGATATTAACCGCAGGCAGACTTGGAGCCCTGGGCAACGCGTATACTTCATTAACGCGATAAGTCACACCGTTCCTGTGTGGCAGCCCATATGCGTTTTTGTTTCAGCCCAGACACTGAGACACGACAGCCCCGACTACGAGTTCTGCAGGAAGAGCGTATGTGCGAAGCACGGTGAGTATTGGCCCCGAGCGGGACCGATTGGAGCGCTGCGATCGCTCGACCGTGACGTAGGATGGAGGATCACGTGATAAGGCCAGCTATTCCGCCTTGCTTTGGTCGGGGCCTTCGGAAGCCCTTCAATCGGTACTTTCGCATTTTTTTCTGTGTTTGAAGCTTGATCAGTACAGGCGTGGATCGGCTTCGGCAGCTGTCGAGCTCAGGGAGCAATGGTAAAGTACTGTTCGGGGCCGCAATGCCGCAGTTACGCGACCGACCCAAATATCAGCTACCACATCTACCCCAAGGAGAAGCATTCCAATATGATTCATAAAATGTGAACAGTCTCACCCTGCGTGGCAGTACCTTTCTCATACAGCTTCAATATTATTTGAACAATCGGGTTAAAAATGTATGTACAAGTTGGCGTCACGCAATGCAAGTAGAGCTGAGTGCTAATAGACTTGAAACAGTAATTTACAGAGGGTAACAAGCCATAAAATTTCACTGACTATTTTAATGCAAACATCACTCACAGCTTAGGGGTATTTAAGCAACCAGCAGCTGCATAAATGTGAGAATGTTACGTGGCTTTATTTATTTTACTTTAAAGATTGCTGATGCAAGTAGCTGCACTCGTATTAGCAAGTAATATTTTTATTTTTGTAACCTATCTGCTTATCTTGTAGGAGCCCAAATAAAACAATTCTACAACTCTAATACACCTAGCTACAGAAAATATTTGCATAATCTTTCTTTACAAAAAGAAAAACAGCGATGCTGTACACGAAATGCCATTGGCCTTTGAATGGTCTGATATTAGTTTATGAAATTAAATGTTATCAACAAGCTTTAATATTCGTCGCTCGAAAATTCCGACATCGCAGAAAAGTTACAAAACCTGCGCTTCAAAAACGTAAAAAAAAAAAATAGTTGCATTGTATTGATTTTGCGACTCGCGACTTGGGAAGCGAGCATGTTACCACTGAGCCACGAGAATTTGTTTTCTTTATTCCTGAGCTACGATAACAACGGGAGACGACCGATTATATTTGGAAAAAGGCGCTTCACTTCACCGTTCATCGCAAATCGCAATCTCTAAAGGCCGGTTGAGACACTTGCGTTCAGGAGTGCGTTTAACTGCGTTGTGTTGAGAACCGAAAGCGAAACACCGGCACATCTGTGCTTCGTATGAAGCGTGGAATCCAATTCAAGGAATCATGTTTGCACGCGATATAAGCAGCAGGAATGTCCTGGTTTCTCGCAGCCGAAACGCAGTCAAACGCAATCAAACGCAACTGTCTGAGTGCTCCAGTTGTTTCGCTCCCGGCTCTGGCCACGAGCTCGATCGATTTCACAGCACGCTGGCCGGTGGGTACATACAACCTAACCAAGTAATGATACACGGCATGTTCCTTCACGGTTTCACCCATGCTTTGCAGGAGCTCGATGTGTCACCGACGTTTCTTCCATCCAGCTCGTGCGGGTACGAAGTGAGTGCCGACGTTTGGAGTACGAATCCAATGAACGTGTAGCAATCCTTATCCAGCTTCTTGATTCTACAGAACACGTGTCCCGCTTCAAGAACACTTTCGCCCTCAAGCAACAGGCGGGACATTTAGTGGGCCTTGTCCACGAACGCATTGATGCTGCTTACAGACAGCACAACTGAAAAGGGGTACACAGTTGTAACGGGGCGTCCGGTCGAATAGAAGTTAAAAAAAATTCGCCTACCTTCAACGGTAGGTTGCACTTCGTAAGCATTCATTGCGATACGCGAGACAGCCGCCGAAAACGACAAGTTGACCCGTACCCTCCGCCGCGCCAGTCCACGCCGCCGCGCTTCCGTGCAGCGACCGTTTCCCTGCTCGCCTGCAACCGGCTAACCGGCTCCCCGGAAGCATTCGTACGGTAGCCGATTTAGGAACTCGACTGGGTCGAGTAGTGAAACGAAACATTGGGTTAAAAGAAGCCTTAAACACCCGTAGTATTAAAAAAGTGAAGACCGAGACACTCCATTCTTGACGCAGAGTGCAGGAAACGGTCACGTGATCCCTCATCCTACGTCACGACGATAGGCCCGTCAGGTGGCGCCACGCCATGTTCTCGGGGCTAATGGCCGTCTCCAGACACGCTGCTCAGTCGACGCAACACGTGAGCGCATAATCGCCTGCTGTCGGGGTGCCAGAAAAGAGGCGTCGTCAGACCTAACGTCGGTGCATCGCCAATTGGTGTATTCCGTTCCACTGTGAGTCCGACTAGAGTACTATATAGCTCCTTCGGAGCAGAGGATGGATGGATGGATGGATGAATCCGTCTGAGCCCTTTCGATCGGGCGGTAGCTTACGCCACCTAGCCATTTTGTTTTACCATTTAAGCTTAGAATATTTAAATATGAAAACTATATTCATTCCGCACTGAAAAGAAAGTGAGGCTATAAGACCCCCTTGCCATCAGTTAATAAGAAAATACCTAGTTTTCTCTCGCTTTCTGCCACCATTCACTTAATCTTTGCTTGGTAATCTCTACTGTCTTGAAATGCACTTTTCTTTCGCTGTCTCTAAAACCCAATGAGTTTATTAAATCTATGTTGTCTTCGGTAGGCATAGGGTGAAGCCCTTTACAGGAGAGTATCAAGTGCTCAGCCGTCTCGTCCTCCTCTCCACAAGCAGCGCACACTGTATCCATTTCCTGGCACTTCGCTCTGTATGTTCTGGTTCGCAAAACATCTGTCCTTGCCTCAAACAACAATGAGCTTCCCCTAGAATTGTCATAAATGCTTTCTTTGGCAATAACTGTTTTGTTTAATCTATAGCTTTCCAGAGCCGTCTTTGTCTGCTAGCGCAATCTAGGACGCCATCTCTCGGCGACTAGTGGCGAACGCCCGGAGGTATAACAACTCCGGTCACAAATGCATGGGGAACGTGAGAAAATCGTTTTTCCTTCAATCTTTTGGGAATGTACGGAACGGAAATAGTTTTTGACATAATAGAGGAACATTTTAAAATAATGTGCGCTAAACTGTGTGCATCGTAAATACTTTTTTTTTATTGCTTGAGTGGCATTTTGCGGCAGACGACGCGGAGCAGTGGAGGACGATCGCGTGCATGGACGGTCTCTCACACTGCTCAAATAACGCGAAAAGGAAAAAAAAATGTCACACCATTCACGTGACCCGCTCAGGCCAACCCAAGATATTCATCTCCACTGCGCATAAAAATCGTCTGCTTCAAACGCCATTTCCTTGGGAATTGGTTTTCCAAAATATTTTAACGCATTAATTATTATGAAAGCTCGGATTATATGTTTAATGCGTCACCAACTTCACGACAGAGTAGTTTCGAAACGTGTGAACTCGGCGTTTATTTTTGAATCAGCCGCGTTGAGTCGACCTTCATGTGTTCTCCCATAGGGCGGGCGTTTCCTGGAACCGTTATAGTACCACGTGACTCGCGCCGAGCTGCTCTGTCGGCCATGTTGTCGGCAAAACACGCGGTTCAAAGGATTGCGTTACTCTGCTCCTAGGAGCTATATATAGTACTCCACGTCAGACCGCAGCCGACGATCCGATAGAGCCAATCGTGCAGCGCCAAAAGTGCATCGTCATGGCACACGTCGCCTTTGTATGTCTTCTGTTGTCAACAAAACTTGTCGGTGACATATTCTGCGCTTTTCGCGGCGCCAGCTGTACTGCACCTGTTGTACCGGGTGAGTGTCGTGTTGCCGAAAACGAACGGAGCGCGTTTATCGCGGGTGGCTTTGGCGCCGGGAAAGGGTGAGCTCAGCAGCGATACATCTGGCAGCACGCGTCTGCGACTAATGTGCTTACCGCGTCCAAAACTAGTTCCGCCTGGTGACGTCATACAAGCGGTATCCGATCGCCGGTTGCGATCCTGGTGGTGTCACACCAGCGGATGTGGGAGACGCCTGTCCTGCTGCGGGTCGCTGTCCAGTGCCCACGAGAGCCTCGGCAGCCAGAAGTCGGGGGACGCCGCGATGACAGTGGCACTCGCGTTCACTCATGCGCCGCGGCGTTTTTACGACAAACCGCCAGGATCGCGACAACCGACAGGATGACACTCTGGCTTGTGTGACGTGACTTGTTGCCACTTCGGGACCGCTATTGATGTATGGGCATGCTAGACACATCAGTCGGAGACGCGCTACAGGCACCACAGCGACACTCGCCCCTTTTGCTGGTTATAGCAAACTTTATACTCCGTTCACTCCTAAGCTGGGACTGCTATGGAAGCTGCGTCTTCGTAAGACCAGTCATACCTATCTCTTTCGCCGCGTGACCACGCTCCCCGTCCATGCCCATGCGCAGAGAGTCGGGTCAGGTGATTAAAGGGAGGCGGGTGACTAGTCCGGCGGGCACGTAGCTCCCACCACAGTCTCAGCTTAGGGGCAAACGCAGTATGGTCGCGGTTGGGAGGCAGCGCGCTTGACCAATCGCTATTGCAACCAGCGCAATTGCGCTGGGCCACGGCGGAAGACACATTTGGGTGATGACTCTCTGTCCGACGCGGCGACCGCATTATGTTCGGTGCATCGAGCGCTTCACTCGCCCGGAGATAGATGGCGCCCAAGTATAGGATCCCTCCCAAACCGATCGCTCCGGTTGTTTCTCCCAGCGGTGGTCCCGCATTCCCTCGCTCACCGCTTCGTTTTGTAGCTCACCGCCGCCACGCCGCCACCAAGTCGAAAGAGTCCGTAAATCTGTGTTCTCTTCCTTCTTCTTCGG
>JAZHYW010063825.1:0-18575 GCA_037355805.1 Ixodes ricinus | reverse complement strand
CCTTCACTTCGTTCCATTGCATGTGCTATAATCCAGCGCAGCAGTGTTTTGAACAAAGATTTGCCTCGTAGGATAAAATGTAGGGTAATAAGAAACTTTCGTAGGGTTAATTTAGGGTTTTTGGACGCTGACTCGGGGTATTTTCGAAAAATAGGGTTGCTGCAACACTGCCTGGCGTACGGATTATGTCTAGGGGTGTCGCGAACCGGCCGAGGTTCGAGGTTCGACCAGGTTCGACTTTTCGAACTTTTAGTGGAAAATTCGACGAACCTTGTATTGAGGTTCGACTCGTGTGCGCATGCGCGACAGGCTGGCCAGTTGGCTTCGGATTGGATGGTGATGGCTAAGGGACGAATTAAGGGCAGCGTTGATTGGTTATTTCAGTTAATACAGTACAAAAACAAATAAGTTATTAACTTCTTCAGTGATTAGAATTGGTTTCTTTTAATTGCAACTGTTTATAAAATAAAATAACCATTTTTATAAAAAAAGTTCTCCAAACTTAGACATGCTTGTATCAAGGTCTGGCCACACTGTCCACAAAGTCGAACCGGTCGAATCTGGTGAAAAGTTCGAAGGTTCGTCGAACCGGTTCGACCCAGTCGAACCCCGAAAGTTCGACCTAAAAATCTGGTTCGACAAAGTTCGCGACACCCCTAATTATGTCGATCGTTCCCATCGTTCCGCTCACTGATCTCAATGACAATTGCTGGATCGCGTTTGCCCGCTCCGCGAATGCGGTCACTGGCGGCCATCTTTAGGTAGAGTTATATCACCTCTAGCCAAGATACAGCTGCTGCAGCCACTAGGCAGCCGCCATCATCCATCCATGTCAGATGGCGTTTTGGCAGTTGCGGTGGCAGGCTGCCATCAAAATAGCGTGGGTGATATTCCGTGATTGATTGAAATTGTTTGACGAAACATGTTTTTGAAACCCGGCGTGAACGGTAGCCCGGTCTTTGAGGACCCGGTAAAAGTTTCACGAAATCGCACAGCATCGGGGAAAAGCAGCACAGCACGCATCAAAAGTCGCATCGAAAGAAGCATCGAAAGCAGACGCCGCTACGGAATCTGCTTTCGATGCGAGCTGCGCTGCTTTTCCCCGGTGCTGCGCTTTCGTAGAACTTTCGCCGGGTCCCCAAAGACGAGGCTATCGTTCACGCCGGATTTCAAGAGTCTGCTTCGTCGAACAACTTCAATCAAGGACGAAATATCACCCACGGTACAGTGTACTAGATCCACGGCTTTTTTATGGTAGCCTGCCGCCATTGCGCTGTCCGCCATATTACAATGATGGCTAGAGATGATATAACTCTACCTAAAGATGGCCGCCAGTGACCGCATTCCGGTCCATAGGCGGAGCTGGCCAAACGCGATCCAGCAAATAGACATAGAGATCAGTGGTTCCAGCTAGTCGCGCTCTTTCCCCATGATTTTCGATGACCGGGATTGCAACATCACGTGCACCATATTTTCAGTCACCGAGAGTTACTCCGACGAACTTATTAATTTAGTTTCTCATAGGCCACCACAAGGGTATTATTTCCGGCTTCTGGTTGGCCACATTCGAATTTGTGAAGACGCCCTGGAATACGCCCAGCCCGCTTTCGGCCAATGGCGCCTCCTCATTTTCCATCTATACTTCCCAATGGCAATGAATGGCAAACTCTGTCCTGAGTATATATGCTTTCAGGCAGCTTTGCATGGGCGCCGCCATAAGCGACCTTCAGTTTTTGTTTCCCCTTATTCCGTTCGCTTCACTTCATCATTGCCACAGCAGAACAGGTTATTGCCACTTTAGGTGCTACTGTGTCTTTCTCCTCAGCATAGGCATTTCTGGAGGCTCGTCAACGCTTGCTTCAGTGGCTCGGAATCTCGGTAAAACAAGAGAAGGTCGGCAATAGGAAGTATTCACTGGCGGCCATAGCTGGTGTGCGCGACTGCTGAGCGCGTGCTGATGGCGAGCTTCCACGGTTCTTTTGCAACGTGCATTCCACACCATCAAGACTGCCGGTCTTAGCAACCTATTAATGTGGGCTCGTTCTAAGCATGCGCTCTAAGGAGCACCCCACAAATATGGCGCCCAGTGAATGCTCCTTATAGCGGCTCACTCTGGCGCGTGTTTTAGGGCGTCTTAACGTTGGTATAGACCAGGGGTGTCGGCTGCAGCCGTGACCGCATGCGGCTCTTCTCGTGATTAAGTGCGGCTCGCAGCTCCCTCCCCTACCCCCCCCCCACCCATCCTCGGTCACACGAGCACTTCCCCCAAAAAAGAAATGGAGACGCGTTTTAGATCAAAGACAGGTTGCGGATAGGTAGTCTTGTGCTACTGCTACCTGTACAGATGGACTGCTTGTGACTGGGGTAGATTGAAATAGTTCGGAAACTTCGTTTATCCCTCTAAACGAAGTTGCCCCTACCCCACGCGCTCTTGGAAGTTTCGTGGTTTTGTCTGCGGCTCTTAGACCGGGTCAGCCTGCACACCTAGTATAGACAATTGCAAGCATGGAGCCCCATTGGTGCCCCATGTGTGCAAGCACGTGCAGTGTGCGCGTGACCCTAGCTTTGACAAGCTTGCAATAGACCTATTGCTGTCTTACCCAAGCATGTGCCCCACCCCTGCCCGTTTCGATCTGGATGAGCATCGTACCGGCGTGCGGTCGTGTATCACTACTGCGGGATGCACGTTAAAGACCCAGGCTAGCGGTTGTACCGCACTGGCTAAATTGCTCATCTACAGCGAGTGACTCGTCGCAACTTTAAATGGCTGACCAACTACACGCTGTATAAATATCCCCACAACCCTAATTTACCCAAGCATCAAGGAGAATGCAGGGATTGGTGTTCCACGCGCCGCACGTGCTGGCCTCAGCAGTAATGCTTTTCCAAAGCAAAAACCTAAAACAAATGGCATCTTGCACGCGCGTTCGTCAATGCTTTCTTTTGGTTATTTACTTCGAATGTTTTATACGGGGAGGCGTGCGCGTGTGGCGCGTGGAACACCAATCCCTGCATTCTCCTGATGCTTGGGTAAGACAGCAAATGGTCTATTGCACGGACGTGGCCACACGAGCAGCGTACCCAGGTTCCATTCCAGCTGGTGGCCGGCTGTCTTTTCAACAAATACAAGACAAGAACTAAATACTCTGTTTCATACTTAGCGTGCAACGCTGTCAAAGCTACTGGCGCGAGCTTGGGGATTGATCTCGTTGATCATTTGCACGCGCTCTCGCGCAAACAAAACCATATAGATGAAGCCACGCGCTCGCGCCAGTAGCTTTGACAGCGTTGCACGCTAAGTATGAAACAGAAGTATACAACAATGCAACTAGAACATCGAGAGCGGACGTCATTTCCTGTGGTGGGAAGAGCCCATAACAGCCGTCGCTGTAAAATAAACCTCCAGGATTTGTAACTGGTTCCGTATTGTGAAAGGGTACGGTTGCTCCGTTTAGTGAACGACATAGTGGTCCTCATTTCCCTTTAGTTTGTTTCCCGTTCAAGAGATGGCGCAACGCTCGCGGTCGGAGCCGAGAGAGCCTAGATCTGAGGGTGGGAGTATCTCAAGGCGCGTGTGTGTGTGTGTGTGGGGGGGGGGGGGGGGGGGAGGGTGTGCGATTTACCTGGCAGACACCTCTTGAGCAAACTGGTTGCGCATGCGCATGCAGGCTTTGTCGCGTGGAGAGAGGGATAGTGGGCGGAGAGGCGGAGGAATAGAGACGCTTGGATGCGGAAGCAGACGTGGAAGTCATCCGTTACTGATATCGGAAATACTGTATGTCATATCTAACTTTTTTATAATTAGTTTCTTTGTAAATATGTAATTTGTAATTGAATTAGATTTAGAGTAATGAATTACTGACAATTACTCGCTAGATTTCTGCCTTGCCGCCAAAGGAAATAATGGAATGAAAAAAAAAAAAGGCGATGCAAGTAGATTCGTGCTTTTAAAGGGGCGATGCAACGATTTTTGTACTTTGCGCAAATACCACTTAAAACGGACCCCTGACGTTAATGACCTCTGAAACACCCGTTCGTTTTTCACCACACGCAATCGAAGTCACAGAAAAAATAAATAAAAACGAGCAGCGTTCAAGTCTCCTTCAAAATAATTGGGGTTGTGTGGATATTTATACAGCGTGTAGTTGATCAGCCATTTCAAAGTTGCGACGAGTCACTCGCTGTATATGAGCAATTTAGCCAGTGTAGTCACTCCCTCAACTTGCAGCCAAAACAAGCGACCACGTGATCTGGAGCCGATTATATGCCGCCAACGTTGATCATAGCCACGCGCTGGGGTTGGCAAGGCACAGGACACGCGCCGAGTTCCAGACATTGTTACGGTTCGGCTATTGTCGTCATTGCAGCGATTGGACACGGGCCACTACCCGAATGCTTCTCAGCTTTCGGGTAGTAGGCAACATGCGTGCAACCTTCGTAATTACAAAATTGATCACATGCAAATGAGTGTCTTTGAATTGTCCAGTAGGCGGGGAAGAAGTCAACCGGGTCATGATTCCTCTCTCTTGCGCAATACATTGCGTCTGTATATGCTGTTTCTGTGCATGTGAGAACTGCATGTGGAGCTTGTCGCTTGTAAACTTCTGGTAAAAATATCCCTATAGGGATATATTTACGAGAAGTTTACCTGCGACAAGCTCCACATGCAAGTTCTCACAAAAAATAGGTTGTTGGCGATTTTAGCAACATCCCATAGGATGACGACAATAATCCCTGGAGAAGGGAACATAGGGGACAAAGGACAAACGCGAATTTCGGAGATTCGTGTTTGTCCTTTGTCCCCTATGTTCCCTTCCCAGAGATTATTATCGTCATTGTTGTCCAGCTCGCTTGCACCTTTGCATTAATTGCATTATCATCATATCCTATAAGATGCTGCTAAAATCACCAGCAACCTATTTTTTGGGCGTCCACAAGCATCTTAAGGCTGTTGCTGTAACTCCCTTAGGGTGTTAGCCCTGAAAAAGTTGATTTCGTACACATTTAAGGATGTAAACGTGTTTAGTGCGTAGGCTAGTTGTGCCT
Organism: Ixodes ricinus; assembly: GCA_037355805.1. Classification (NCBI taxonomy): domain Eukaryota; kingdom Metazoa; phylum Arthropoda; class Arachnida; order Ixodida; family Ixodidae; genus Ixodes; species Ixodes ricinus. The sequence goes on along the minus strand of JAZHYW010063825.1, from coordinate 13,529 downwards.
TTTAACTGCCCAGTAGTGGATTCGTGTACGCGGAAGAAATGTCGGTGGTGCCACACCGCGGCTCTTTATTGCAACATCAAACATGCATTATCAACTCCTCTAGCATCTTAAACGGAGACCGCGGGCTAACCCTGAGTGCCGTCACAAATTTCGATGACATGAAATAGCTCGCACAGGAGCACCGTCGAAAAGCTTCGGGCTTGGGAACCGCACCCTAAATTCTTGTAAACAAGAATTTAGGGTGCGTGCAAGCAAGAATTTACACGGCAGCAGGCAAGTGAGCGCACAGGCGTAACGGTTCTAACCTCTCTGCTTCGCCTTGCACGCTGCCGTGTATGTGCCTGATCTGTGCAAGTAAAAATCAAATCAAATCAAAACAAGAATGTTGGAGGACATTCCGGTATGCGCCTCGTTAGCGGATGGTGCACGTGAAAAGTGAAATTCTAGGTGAAAGGGCAGACGTGACTTTTCCGAGAATAAGCAGGTGCCGACACAGCACTAGAGTTAAAGGGGCAATGAAGTGGTTTTGAGATCGTCTATCTATAGTCAAATCTACGGGCTCTAAGCATTCTAGAAAAAAAAAAACAAGATTAGATTTCCGCGATTCGACGCAAACCCCAGATGGCGTATTCGGGCGTGTGACAGCCGCGCGGGTGATCGCTTCCATGGCCAGAAATTTCCGACAGGCGCTTCTAATTCACTTATCTGTCTCCACGTGGCGTATTCCACTTTGAGTTTTACGCCGTGTGCAAATGTCCGCCAAAGTGGAGTGTACAGAGCGAAAAAACAGTAATCTTCAGAGATTAAAAAAAAAGTATGAGATAATGAGTATCTTGCGGTTGCAACGTACTGATAACTTTATCAATCTCCGTAACCATTTCATGGCGATACTGCGATCAAAGGAAGAGCATCGGAACTTCTAAACGATATCGCAGAATTGTTCGCACGCATTTCTATGGGTCTCATAGAGTGCAATATAGTTGAGTACAGTCTTTTTCAAAAGTTTAGAGCCCACCGCGCGCGTGGCCGGAGCGGGCTCGTTTTCGCGCAGCGGCGCTCTTATTGCCGGCGCTCGCTGGCTGCGAGATTTTTGAGAGCGAGGGGGAACTTCGCTATCGCTATTTTGCACCACTTTGTTATCAAGGCGAGCGCGACGTGATAGCGAAGTTCCCCCTCGCTATCAAAAATCTCGCAGCCAGCGAGCGCCGACGATAAGAGCGCCGCTGCACGGGTCCGAGCCTGCTCCGGCCCCGCGCGCGGTGGGCTCTATACTTTTGAAAAAGACTGTACCTTCATACATAACTGTGTTGTGAGGGATTATAGGTCATAAAACGTGTGCTATTATTAGGGGTTGATTCCGTACAGGAAATATTTAAGCAGGGCCGGATTAAGAAATTTTGGGGCCCAGGGCTAAGGCAGTTCATGAGGCCCCTAATGATAATGATATTACTAACTATGATTACGATGGTGGTGGTGGTGGTAACGACAATAACGGCAATATGTATATTTTACCACCTTATAAAATACAAATATCGCTCATTTTATGATACATCTTGGAAGGTTTCTGTATCGGTAGATTCGATGGTTAGGAAATTCGGGTTTCACTGGGTGGAAATGAAGCAGATGCGATTATGGATTAGAGGCTGTTTCGGAAATAGTCAGTCACTCACTAAAGAGCACAATGCAATGAACGATTGTGAAAAATGTTAAGAAGTGTCACGCACAGTGAGATGCTCCATAAAGCCTCGTAAACTTCCGTTGAATTGTTGAAGAAGATGACTCCGCGTTCCCGTGAAGTTGTGTGACCAGGTCTACAGACTTATTTATTCAGTACGTGTCTCTGCCGGCTTGCATAAATTCACCATGATGTTGAATTAGAGGGATGGCACAGAAATTCCCTTGATGTCGAGTGGCATGATTACTTGCGCACAATTTGCACTTAGGCAGATAGCCGAAAGGATACCCGCAAAATTCCCATTACAAGAAAAAAGAAAACAATTTCGCTGCCCTAAAGACATGCCTCGCGAGTCGCAACTCGAAAACTGTCTGAGAATATAGTGTATTTATTCCACTAATTTCTCTGATTGATTTGAGCTTGCCTAACTAGCCCTTTTCATTTATATACTGACTATAGAACAGTACAGCAACACAGACAACAAAGTATAACCTTAGGTTAAAGGGATACTGAACCGAAATTTAGATTTCGCAAAATAAGGCCGCAGAAGTGTTGAACGAGACGCTACGAACTCCAAGACATCACTCATACATTGATATCTCAAACGGATGGCCGTATACTTTTGGAAAAGAAGGGCGCGATCAAGCGAGGTCTACTGACGTCATTGTCCTCCGGGAGAATTTGAGAATGAGGGGAAGCGGTCTCACTTCTCTCCTCCTCGCGTCGGTTCACCAGCTCGACGGGACGTAGCGAGGAGGAGAGGGAGTGAGAATCGTGACGTCACTTGTCTCGTCGGCCTCGTCGGACCGTGTTCAATCGCGCACTTCTTTTCCAAAAATACGGCCAACCGTTAGAGATATCGCTGTATGAGTGACGTTTTCAGCTTTTGCAGCGTCCCGCCTATCAGTCCTCCCCTGTTTTGTGTGTAATTTATGGGATGTATTGATTCTGATGAGTTTGGTGAGTAAAAAAGGAAGATCGATTGGGTCACTCGGTCGGGTAGCAGCCCTCATCACACATGCAGTCTTTGAAACGTATTCATGCGCAAATGCAGCATCTTGTTCCCACTGCCAGTGGGTTTTAAATTTAAATGGTCAAAAACAGGCATTGTCTTTGGCAACGTGCAGCAACCAGTGCGAGTACCATACCTACAGGGGAGCACTGTTTTGCACTTCGCCGATGTTGAACTTCGGGATTACTGCGATCGGTGCGCGTACCTCCACCAGCGTAAGAGGAATGCCCAACTGTATTCGACGCGTGCTCGTGCGATTCAATTCTGTCTCGGTTGTGCAACGTAGAACCCGTTTATCTCGAACGCCAGTTTAAGTTGATCATGATTTTAGAGGTTCGACCTCCTAAATTATTCGTTTGAAATATGTGGTTTGTTGCACTGAGTGTATTTTAGTTGCATTTTATTTTAGATGAGGCAATAAATTCCGTCCTAAATATACGCAGTAGGCATTTCATGGTTCTCGGCGTGTATGTTTGGAGTAAACGCAGAAGTAATCCAGTAAAATAAGGAAATGATTAACCGATTAATTATTTTACAGCGGGTAGCTAGTTTATAAATGTAATACACTACTTCTTAGATCTAGTAATTGTAAAGGCAATGGGAAATAATTACTTTTTTAGGGTATCGGTCAAGGTCTGGTTCTCATCAGAGGTGGAGGAGGAAGTTGTCCAATCAACAAATTAATCAATTCATTTTCTTTGGAAAGTGGTCGCAAAGGTTGAAAATGGCATGAGTCTTACACATAAACAAAACCCGGCGCTTTATTACCTCAAAAGAGAAAAAAACATATATTTAAAAAATGCAATGTCTCGTATTGTATTTTGTATCTTTGCTTGTCCAGCACATGTAGTGCTTTGGAGGTTGTTTCGTATGGTTATATTTCTGAAGCTCTTGATGAGAATCGTTTGCCAATAAGTAATTTTGTTTTCCAGTTTTGGTCCTTTCTGAACGATGTATTTGATTTTATTTCATACAGCTCATTTTCGTGCCGCTGAGCCGACTGATCGCGGTACTTTAATTACCTCTTTATGTTCCTAATTTCGTAAAAACGTTAAGTAAAACAGAGAAAAAAATTTCTTTCAATCAGAGCACTCTGTGGTGCACTCTCTGATCTTAAATATGTACAAAAACATTCGCACCCGATTTGTGGCGCCATCTATGTTTACCATTTTAAATAAAAGAGTCATTTTATGGTGCGTGAAGAGGCGCACAGATGGCACCACGTGTTTTAAAAAAGATCCAAAACGTGCCCGTCGCCCCCCCCCCCCTCTCCTCCGTCCCTTCCTGCCCCCCTGCAGACAAGGAGCTCCTCGGGCAAGCAAGTACCCTCGATTCGGGGACCTCGTGGGGAGTTACGAAGGGCCTGTCTGCAGACTTGTGCCCGTTCCTTCAAAAAAGTAATTAATTACAGTTACAATTACTTGGCCTAAAAAGTAATGGATTACCGTTACAAATTACTCGCCGTAAAAAGTAATCGATTAATTACTTCGTTACTTTACTCGATTACTTTTGCGTTACTCCAAAAGAATACGAAAAAGACACACTATATACTGCTTGTTCGAAGGGGAAAATTTTGGGCCTCTTCAAAATTAAAACAGAAATAAACATATTCATTACTTTCTACCCAATATTTTAGGTTAATAATTTTTGGAGAACGAATCTATAAAGTTTTAAAGGACTTGAAAAGGTGCTCAATGTAAGCGAGCCTTGCGCTGTCCAACCGCGACAGAACTAAATCCTATGAACATGCGACGAATGCACTTGGGCGGTTGAGGCAGGCATGCACACCGTTCGAATTAATCCGAGTTTTGCGTCGGCGAGCTTCAATTAACACGATTTCCCTGAGGATATGGTTTTTCTATATTTGCTGCATGTTGCCTAAATAGGGGCTAATTTACCTACTAAAACGAACTAGCTGTAAGACCAAGATGCGGTACTTGCCTCTGGGAACATTTCAAAGACTCCTCCTTGATGAAGGTTGTTCTCCGACCGAATGACCCACTTGATCTTCTTTCTTGATTACCAAACTTATCAGAACCAAGACGCCACACGAAATATTATTGCACAATCTCTCAGCTGAACTGACTTTCCCGTCTAGAAATTATTAAAAACAGGCCAATTTTCAGTGAACAGCACGCTTCATGTCTGTCACACGTTTACAAGCGGCTTCACAACTCCAGTCTCCAAGTGAGTCACCGTTTATTCTCAGGAAACTCGGGCTGTGTTTCCTTTCTCTAAAATTTCGGTCTATGTTCCCGGAGGCCCAATCCGCTGACGAGAACCCTAGCATTCCCGTCTCTAAGAATACGGGCTCAGCTTGGATGTCCCAAGCCGTTTTGTTGTGCTCCCCGACCAGCTTATTGCCTGCGGTCGAAAGTTACTGTTTAAACTGACAGCAGGGTTGATGCTAGATTTTTCTTTGTTCCAATGAACTGCCACCATCGCATTCCTCCTGTTTTTGCCCTACGTATCCGCTAGTGTGAAGTCAAGCAACAGGAGCCGCTAGTGTGAAGTCAAGCAACAGGAGCCACATAGCTGGTTGGCCGAGTCAGTGTTCAGCTTTCACAGCGCTGTCAAGGATGAGCAGGGTCGAGGTCTCATTAGAGCTGCCTCTGTTTGCGGGGTGAGCGTGTGTATAGGCGGAAACATCGACAAGCAAAGCACGGTTTCGTTAAAAAAATTGTTTTGGGGGAACAAGGCGCGGACGAGTGTGGAGGGATGAAGAAGGGTAGAGGAGGGGGGGGGAGGATGGGAGCGGACGTATGCGCCACGGTCACCCTGTCCACGGTTCCACTCGACACGAACCCCATGCCACGGTTTTATGTTCCATTCGTTTTCTGCTCTTTTGTAAGCTCGTTTTCCAAGAAGTCGAAGCCTGTTGCCTTTCTGTAGAGTGTCAAATCCTCCCAGCCTGGCTGACCGTACGAGCAAGCCGAGAAACGGTCTCTGGCTGGGCTGTCGTGCTTTCCGTGAATTCCTTTCCCTCACCAGAACCTCACCAGAGACTTGTGTTGCCATGCTAAAAGCGCGGAGGCCGTTGCATCGCCCTTCTTCCACTCCATTTCTCCCTTTGACGGGACGGAAGAATTGTAACGAGTAATTTCAGTAATTCGTTACTGAAAAAAGTAATGCGATTACGTTACAAATTACATTTTCAAAAAAGTAACGGATTCATTACTAAATTACAAGAAAAGTAATTAATTACAAGTAATCCCGTTACTTGTAACGGATTACTTCCAAGTCTGCCTGTCTGGCCCCAGCTCCCCCGGGAAATTGCAAACTTTCCGCCTGTGGTAGCATGGACACACACATGTGAAAAGTGCAAGGTAAGGGTGCATACAGTTCGCATGACTGGATTCGTCAATCATAGCAGACGAATGCCGTGACGTTGCACGTCGACGCTCTTTGATTGGCCACTCGGTTCGAAGAGTCTGCTGCGCTCTGACGAAGTAATATGCTGAAACGAAGTATTTAGTAAACAGGTTGTACCGCCATCTTTTAATGCGCAGCTCCCGTTTCCGGCTTGAGTGGCGTCGGCGTAACCACGCAGTGCATTATGGGAAATGTCCCATAATGCCCCCCCCCGAGGTCACGTGACCTCGGGGGGGGGGTCACGATGCCCCCATGTCACGCGACCCCCTGAGGTCACGTTACCCCTCCGCTGAGGTCACGCGACCCCCCTCCCCCGAGGTCACGTGACTTCTTCCCCCCTCCCCGAGGTCACGTGACACCCCCCCCCCCGGAGGAGATTGAAGAATGAGGGGAGGAGAAGAAGGAGGAGGGGTATACCCTCCCCTCAGTACCCTTCCATCCTCCTCCTCAAGAGCTGCGCTCTCATTCGGCGTTAAAGGAAGTTGTAAACGGCTTTCACTTTTTTCAAAAAAGATCAACGGTGAACCGCGCTACTATGGTAATAAGCCAGGACTTGCGTTTCTTTATTAAGCTGTCCGTGTCCGTAGGCGGCGATTCGTGATTTTCCCAACCGGGCTCGGTTGCTAACCGGACGGACTGGCAACGACAAATCGAGTCAGTATCGAACGGGATATTTTCTGACTCATGACGCTTAAACAATAAAGACAACTCGTGGCGAAAGATCACGCGGTTCGGCGGTCCTTGAGTATTCGAGTATACGCACCGACAAGTTGGCGTCCAATCAGCGTGGTGCAATAAAACAAAATGAACGGATGGAATGGCTCGTTATGATCACACTTTTTGCGTCGTGATTCAGCGGTTTTTTCATCGTTTAGAGTCGCAATTTCATTTGCTCCGAACAGACTTGTATGGTACTCAATACAAGTACTACAATCAAAGTATTCATAATCGTTTACTTTTTGCAGTAATTTTGTAATCGGTCAATTATCAATTATTACGTAGTAACCACAAGTGTACTCTGATTATCTTTAAAGGCATGCTCGTAACCGTCGCCATTTTCTTCTCCCCTTCCTAATGGCGCCCTTTTTTCCCCGCAACCTTCCAATTCAGCAATCCTCGAACCAAGTCACCGGTAGGTGTCGTCGCGTTCTACCAAAACGTTATAACGAAGTCGGTTATAACGAAATAGCGGCTACAGAAAAGCGATCATGATATCCCATTGTCGTTTGCACTTCTTCAATGTTTGCCTTGTAATCCGATAGTTCCAATCCAAAAATGGACAGTTCGTAAGGGGCCCGATTTTAAACCAGCGGATAGATCTGCGGCTTAAAAAATCTGAAGTAATCGAAAAAAGTAAGGGTCACTTACTTTTCCTTTCAAATAACCCGGTAATCTACTCGAATACTTTGTAACCGAGAGTAATAGTATCATTGTAATCGATGACTTTTGTTTTGAGGTTTGTGTACAAAAGTGACTGAGGATCGGTAGTAATTAGGTGTGTCCACGCCCTGCTTTCGTTAGGTTGTCGGTGACCATACGGCGTGCAAGCTGGTCTGCACCTCGTGCGTTTGAATACCCCCAAATGCGCTCACGTGAGTTAATCCCCCCCCCCCCCCGCTTACCTCATCCCATGGTGGCGCGAGGTTGGGCCACGCGAGAGCGGGGGTGGGAGGGAGGGGGGGATGTCGCGTTGCGCTACTGCCCCGGGTGCTGCTGACCCTCGTGACGCCACTGGAGACAAGTCGCCGTCGAGGCAGACTAAGTTCTAAGCTGTATTAGCGTACACACACCTCAATTTTTTTAAAGTTAATCCTAACCATGATTGTTCTTACTAATGGCTGCCGATTCTTTTTTCCCTTTTTTTGCGTTGGTTTGGAAGCATTACTTTTTGCTTCCATCCTTATAGTCTTTTAGAGCGCAGCTCTTAGGCGCCCGTTTCCGGCTTGAGCGGCGTCAGCGTCGCCGTCGGCGTAACCGCGCGGTGCATGATGGATAAATTTCCCCGCTAAATTTAGCGGAAAAATTTCCCCACTAAATTTAGCGGAAAAATTTTCCCGCTAAATCTAGCGGAAAATGTTTCCCGCTAAATCTAGCGGAAAATTTTCCCGCTAAATCTAGCGGAAAATTTTCCCCGCTAAATTTAGCGGAACATTTTCTCCTCCCCCGCCCCTCGAGGTCACGTGACCCCCAGGCAACGTGACCCCCCCCCCCGAGGTCACGTGACCCCCCTATCCTTCTCTCCTCCTCCTCAAGAGCTGCGCTCTAATTCGGCGTTACAGGGAGTTGTAAGCGACTTTCATTTTTTATACTGAATGTGTACAGTGTGTTAGAGGCGGGGTTTGAGCCGCACGTCCGGGAGCTTCCTGGCTCGTGACGACGACCATTCCCCGAAGTGAAGAACCCAGGGGTCCAGTGGAGGTGGGAGAATTGGTAACGTAACGAACGGTTTAATTACATGGTTGCGATACAGTCGTCAAATCCGAGAGAACTCCTGAGCAGCCTCGCGCTCCGCCTTATATAGGGTCCGTTTTCTCCCTCACTCCCCGCCAGGGCAGCAGGTGCGCAGCAGCAACCCGCCGTCAAGTGCGTCGTAGCAAAGTCCGCCGCGTCGTAGCCAGAAGTGCGTCGTAGCCATGGTCCTCCGCAATTAGGTCATGCCTCTCTCCCTTTCCGGAGCGCGCCAAGCCCCACGCACGCACACACGTCCCGTTGACGTCACAGACTCGTCGAGACCTGTCTTCTCCGCAGTTAGGCCCGGCCTCTCTCCCCTTCCGGAGCGCACCAAGCCGCACGCACGCACACACGTCCCGTTGACGTCACGGGCGCGTCGAGACCTGTCTCCGCAGGCGCAGACACGTAGGCGCCGGGTCCGTACTCCTCGAGACTCGTTTCGCGTAGGCCCCGTCCAGCAGGCGACGTTCCCGGACAGATCATGACTCGTTTCCGCCGCGTTGAAACTCGGAAGAAGGTCGCCGAAGGTTCCATTCTTAACAGCCCCTCCGGGGCCAGGGAAACCTCGAAAGGCCGGTGGTACGATCGCTGGCCTGAAGAGGTGGGCTTGGAGTAGGCCTTGAGAAGACGCTGCAAGCACCCAACAAACTCCCAAACCTCTTACAACGGAGGCATTAGCGGAAACGTCCCACACAACACCACGCCACACCGCAGTCAAACGCTCGGAATTCGCCAGAGACCCGCCAGACTGGACTACGGATTACAAAAATTTGCAAAAAAACTACAAATTTAAAACCTTAGGACAATTGCGGGTATCGAGACCCGCTGTCGCCAAAACACAACTCATTTTTCCAAAGAGGTCACTATGAACAAAATACAAAAGACAAAAACTCTTTGCAATTTGTGAGGTCCTTTTGGGGTTTTAACGAAGTGCCCCCACTTAGATCCTCATTCCCGTGGATGACGAAGACCTCTGAGATCATCCCTACTGTTTTTCGTGATGCCAGAAAAATCTGCTCAACCCATCGGCATTGCCGTTAAATTTGCCTTTCCTTTTTCTTGCCCTGAAGTCGTAGTGATCGATTTTCACGTGATTTCTAGACGTGAAAATGCGGTCCTTATAGCGCCGATAAAACAATCCGCCTGTTTCATGCCCCGTTACATTGGTCCTAGCAATCTCCTGAGCTGTACCGCGAAACCCTGACACACTAGGGTCGCTCTTCTGCTCGACTGTCAAAGACACTCTGTCTACTCGTAGCAGAGGACCAAAGTTACGTGACGCCGGAGCTACGAGAGATCTTTCGCTGATCCCGTCTTCCTCCGCCTTTTCCGCCGGTTCGTTGGGACGGCGTACACTTTCTAGTGCTACGAGGTCAGGCTGTTCTACAACCTGGTCCCTCTCATCCCGTTTCTCTGCCTTCAACTCTGGGAGTGCTTGCTCCCCGTCAGCTGCCTCTGGCTCTGGATCACTCGTTAACAAAGGGGCGAGCTGACGCGATCTGGACGTCGTACACGACTGAACTAGTCCTTCTCCCAGTTGTTGACCCCTTTCGCGCAGCAGGAAATCTGACCGGTTAGAAAACAAATAGGGATACTCCAACGGGACTGTTTGCGAGACAGCCGCCTCTGTCACCAGCTCTCCGAACGGGCCAGTTATCCTTACCGTCGCCATAGGCAGACAGACACTGTGCTTTTCGAGCAGCTGCTTGATCCAAACTACCTTTCCAGTAAAATCGGATGTCGTTACATACGACGGATGAACAACGTCCATCGTCGCTGCACTGTCCCGAAGCACCCTGCACGGCTTTCCGTTTACCTGGAGCTCGTGAAGATAGGGACGAAGGAGCTCCAGGTCCTCGTCACTACCGGTCACGGTCGAGAACACAACCCGCGGTTTCTTACATCTGGCCGCTGTGTGTCCCGGCTCCTGACAGTTGTAGCACAGGAACGGCTTCCTAGCCTCGAACTGCCCTGTTTGGCTTTTCCGCGCCTCGTCTCCGTTCGAGTGTTCTGCGCTCTTTTCTGGGACCTTTTGTCCTGCTTCGGGCTTCTCGGGCCCGTTTTCTCGCGAGCCGTTTCCCTGTCGGAAGGTCTTGCGCTGATCGCTCCGGCCGGGTTCGCTTTCCTCTCCGCTCAGCTTTCTACGCGTTGCGTACTCCTCGGCTAGCTCAGCGGCCCTTTCGACAGTGTCGACTCCTACCCTGTCCTGCACCCAGAGCTTGACTGACTGCGGAATGCTACGAAAGAACTGTTCGAGGCACACACACTCGACTACCTTGTCTCGGCTTTCGTACACTTCCTCGCTCTTCAACCATTCTATCAAATTGGTTTTAAGCCCGTAAGCGAATTCCGAGTAGCCCTCGCTGCTCTTTTTGGATGCGTTTCTAAACCTTTGACGGAACGCCTCGGCAGAAAGGCGGTACCGTTTCAAAAGGCTGGACTTCACCTTGTCGTAGTCGTCCGCGTCTCCAGCACTAAGGCGCGCGACAACCTCTGCAGCCTCACAGGGCAACAAAGTCAAAAGCCGTTGCGGCCACGTTTCTGGGGCGAAGCTCAACTTCTCACATGTCCTCTCAAAGTTCACTAAGAACAGGCCCACGTCTTCCCCAACTTTAAACGGCTGCATGAGCTTCTTCATTTGATACGACTCGGTCTCACTTGCTCGCACCGGAGTCCCAACTCTACTGTTCTGCGAGTTTAATCGCTGTTGTTCCATCTCTAACTCTAACCTTTTTAGCGCTGCTCGTTCCTCTCTCGCTGCAGTCTGCTCCCGTTCCTCTCTCGCCGCAGCCTGCTCCCGCTCTCGTTCCTCTCTCGCCGCAGTCTGTTCTCGTTCCTCTCTCGCTGCAGCCTGCTCTCGTTCTCGTTCTCGTTCCTCTCTCGCTGCAGCCTGCTCCGCTCTCGTTCCTCTCTCGCCGCAGTTCTCGTTCTCGTTCCTCTCTCGCTGCAGCCTGCTCCTCGCTCTCGTTCCTCTCTCGCTGCAGCCTGCTCTCGTTCCTCTCTCGCTGCAGCCTCGCTCTTAGCGTTCAGAAGCAGTTCCCACGCAATTTTAATTTCCTCTACTTCTGCGCTCTCTGAAATCGCTTTACTGATCTCAGATTTCTTCATCTTTTGCTCCACCTCCACACCCAATTCTTCACATAAACAGAATAAATCTGTTCTCAGTAACCTCATTAGATCCATGATCGCTGCTCTTTAGCTTTGGCTTTGTTCTAAAACTTGTCGCGAGGTTGTACCTAAACCTAGCGCACGAGTCAAACACTAAGGATTCCCAGCAGTTCAAAATTAATTACCCATAATCTGAAGCCTGGCGAATCTCAAAGCAAAGTCCAAACGCTCACCCGCAGATGTAGCACGATGTCGCATGGTCCGATCCCAACCGCTGCCAACCAGTTGTTAGAGGCGGGGTTTGAGCCGCACGTCCGGGAGCTTCCTGGCTCGTGACGACGACCATTCCCCGAAGTGAAGAACCCAGGGGTCCAGTGGAGGTGGGAGAATTGGTAACGTAACGAACGGTTTAATTACATGGTTGCGATACAGTCGTCAAATCCGAGAGAACTCCTGAGCAGCCTCGCGCTCCGCCTTATATAGGGTCCGTTTTCTCCCTCACTCCCCGCCAGGGCAGCAGGTGCGCAGCAGCAACCCGCCGTCAAGTGCGTCGTAGCAAAGTCCGCCGCGTCGTAGCCAGAAGTGCGTCGTAGCCATGGTCCTCCGCAATTAGGTCATGCCTCTCTCCCTTTCCTGAGCGCGCCAAGCCCCACGCACGCACACACGTCCCGTTGACGTCACGGACTCGTCGAGACCTGTCTCCCGCAGTTAGGCCCGGCCTCTCTCCCCTTCCGGAGCGCACCAAGCCGCACGCACGCACACACGTCCCGTTGACGTCACGGGCGCGTCGAGACCTGTCTCCGCAGGCGCAGACACGTAGGCGCCGGGTCCGTACTCCTCGAGACTCGTTTCGCGTAGGCCCCGTCCAGCAGGCGACGTTCCCGGACAGATCATGACTCGTTTCCGCCGCGTTGAAACTCGGAAGAAGGTCGCCGAAGGTTCCATTCTTAACAAGTGCTATCCTCTATTTCACCTTACGATGTACCGCAGGAAAGGCTACAAGCGCGAGCTCCTTGCTCTAGGGCACATCTCGGCGTCACGAGCGTTCGTGCATTAGGGGCAGCTGTCAACGCTATGAACTCGAGCTTCTACCCTTCGCTGCGGTACAACATAAGGTGAAACGGAGTATAGGGTTTCATGAAGCAATGTTAATAAGTATACGGAAGAGTGTAACGCGTAATTATAAGATGCTCCATTTCGTAGACTTCCGTTTCGCTAAATTTAAAGGGAAGTGTTTCCCCGCTAAATTTAGTGGAACATAAATTGCTACGCTGAAGTTCGCTAGATTTTGCTGAATACGGCGAGAATTTCCGAGCTGAGGAAAGCTCAAAACACGCCGCAGATTCGGTCTCTTCCGGCTTTATTCGAAGGATTAAGATTTTTTTCACCATGGAATCAACATTCGTATGGCTAATGGTTACATGCACACAGCAAACACGGATAGAATCCGAGTCCCTGGAACAGATTAAAAGACTTATGGACAACCACACATATCCGCTCACATACAACAAACACGAAGTTGTTTGTCGCACACACACACACATGTTGCACACACACATGTTGCACACACAACTATACGCAGATTACATTCATATGCAATTATACATATACGCGCACACACTAGGACATGCATTCCCCAAATATGCGATCATGCACATGCAGACATCAGACGGATTGCATTTACATGTATACATACATGTACAGGAACACACACAAACACACGCACACATATTCATATGCACACGTACATATGCACGCACACGCGGAAGCAGACATTTACGACACGGATGCGCATAAGCGTGCATATGCTTTTGGCATCAGAGAGATTACATTCATATACATACATGCATACAAACGAGAAGGCACAGATTACACGGATATGCACGATCACACAGATATGAACTGAGACAT
>JAZHYW010063822.1:0-36682 GCA_037355805.1 Ixodes ricinus | reverse complement strand
GGCGTGTCACGGTGTGATAAACATGAGGAAACCGACTGTGAATGTGCTTTTTACACGTACCAGTATCACGGATCACACGGTTGATGTGATACCCGTCGTACATCGCGTGATCGATATCCGGCGGGAATTGGGGGGGGGGAGGGGCGTGTCACGGTGTGATAAACATGAGGAAACCGACTGTGAATGTGCTTTTTACACGTACCAGTATCACGGATCACACGGTTGATGTGATACCCGTCGTACATCGCGTGATCGATATCCGGCGGGAATTGGGGGGGGGGAGGGGCGTGTCACGGTGTGATAAACATGAGGAAACCGACTGTGAATGTGCTTTTTACACGTACCAGTATCACGGATCACACGGTTGATGTGATACCCGTCGTACATCGCGTGATCGATATCCGGCGGGAATTGGGGGGGGGAGGGGGCGTGTCACGGTGTGATAAACATGAGGAAACCGACTGTGAATGTGCTTTTTACGCACGTACCAGTATCACGGATCACACGGTTGATGTGATACCCGTCGTACATCGCGTGATCGATATCCGGCGGGAATTGGGGGGGGGGGGAGGGGCGTGTCACGGTGTGATAAACATGAGGAAACCGACTGTGAATGTGCTTTTTACACGTACCAGTATCACGGATCACACGGTTGATGTGATACCCGTCGTACATCGCGTGATCGATATCCGGCGGGAATGTGGGGGGAGGGGGGAGGGGCGTGTCACGGTGTGATAAACATGAGGAAACCGACTGTGAATGTGCTTTTTACACGTACCAGTATCACGGATCACACGGTTGATGTGATACCCGTCGTACATCGGCGTGATCGATATCCGGCGGGAATTGGGGGGGGAGGGGCGTGTCACGGTGTGATAAACATGAGGAAACCGACTGTGAATGTGCTTTTTACACGTACCAGTATCACGGATCACACGGTTGATGTGATACCCGTCGTACATCGCGTGATCGATATCCGGCGGGAATTGGGGGGGGAGGGGCGTGTCACGGTGTGATAAACATGAGGAAACCGACTGTGAATGTGCTTTTTACACGTACCAGTATCACGGATCACACGGTTGATGTGATACCCGTCGTACATCGCGTGATCGATATCCGGCGGGAATTGGGGGGGGGGAGGGGCGTGTCACGGTGTGATAAACATGAGGAAACCGACTGTGAATGTGCTTTTTACACGTACCAGTATCACGGATCACACGGTTGATGTGATACCCGTCGTACATCGCGTGATCGATATCCGGCGGGAATTGGGGGGGGGAGGGGCGTGTCACGGTGTGATAAACATGAGGAAACCGACTGTGAATGTGCTTTTACACGTACCAGTATCACGGATCACACGGTTGATGTGATACCCGTCGTACATCGCGTGATCGATATCCGGCGGGAATTGGGGGGGAGGGGCGTGTCACGGTGTGATAAACATGAGGAAACCGACTGTGAATGTGCTTTTACACGTACCAGTATCACGGATCACACGGTTGATGTGATACCCGTCGTACATCGCGTGATCGATATCCGGCGGGAATTGGGGGGGGGAGGGGCGTGTCACGGTGTGATAAACATGAGGAAACCGACTGTGAATGTGCTTTTTACACATACCAGTATCACGGATCACACGGTTGATGTGATACCCGTCGTACATCGCGTGATCGATATCCGGCGGGAATTGGGGGGGAGGGGCGTGTCACGGTGTGATAAACATGAGGAAACCGACTGTGAATGTGCTTTTTACACGTACCAGTATCACGGATCACACGGTTGATGTGATACCCGTCGTACATCGCGTGATCGATATCCGGCGGGAATTGGGCGAGGCAATGCTTTAGAATTTTGCAATAATGCCTCTGGATATGTAATTTTGTGACATGAAAAAATGAACCAATATTTCAAGACGCCCGAATATCTACCGTAAAATTCCGAAAGAATGCCCGCCTAAAATGAAGAGATATGTAAATGTTGAAAAACATGGGATGGGCTATCTTTGGGGATGCCGCAGCAAAACTTTATCAAAAATTAATGATAAACACCCTGGCACCAGCCACAAACCACGTGACGCGGGAACTGATACCGCAGATCGCGGACACCGCAAATTCATGTTTCACGAAGCGATAAACACTCAGGAATTCGCTACAAACTCCTGTGTCTAGGGAAAGGATACCGCAAGTGGCGGACGCAGCAGATTTCACGGTGTGAAAGACCAGCGGAAACCCGCCAAAACTCGCATCTCACAAGAGCGAATACCTCAAATCGCGGGAGCGAATGCCGCAAATCGCGGATGCAGCAGAATCCTATTTCACAATGCAATATACATGCGGGACCAACTGGCGTCGAGTCGAGGTCGCGCGTGCAGATCGCAGAACAAAAACACTGGAATCCGCTACAAACTTGTCACAGGAACGGATACCACAGGTTCACCTTTAATGGTTCAACATACACGCAGGAGCAACTCGCGTGTTACGGGAGCCGATATTGCGCGCGCAGATCACAGACAAAAATGCCGGAAGCCGCTATAAACTCGCTTGTCAGATGTGCCGGTACGGCAAATTGCGCAATTGATGCGATTTTCATCGGACATCGCGTGACGTCCGATGGGAATCGGGGGGTGGACGATGTTCCGGAATTTTGATGTTGCAGATTTTTAGCCAGAAAAACGGGATAGGCGATCTTTCGAGGGCGGGCATCTCAGAACTTCACGGTAGATGGAAAATCATGGCATTCAATAGCAAGGAAGAGATTTATGCAGCCCACTGGGTATACCATAGGAGTGCGGTGTTTCCTCGAATCTAGCAACAGAGTTTGAACGGAGTGCACAGGAAGCTCACCATTCAGATTTACAAAGGAAACCAGCAAATGACAAGACAGATAACATTTCAGCTCAAAATTATGACCTGTGCTAGAATTTTTAGCTAATATCGATGTCCTCAGAATCCTGATATACAGGGTGATTCAAGGAGAGGCCAGACTCTTTAAATCGACCGCAAAATTCGGTTTCTTAACCTATCGCGCTACGATTTTGTGCAGCGTTGCCCACAGACGGTGCATTTTTTTCTAAAATTTGCAAAGAGCGAACTTACCTGAGGAAAAAGTAAAGAAAGAAAAAGGCTTAGCTCCTATGGAAATGCAGCGACGCCACCGGTCTTCAAACAACACAGCGCCGTTTCGCACGGGAGACAAGAGATGGCGCAAGCGATCGTGACGCGAACTGCCGCCAACGAACGAGCATACGTCGCCGAGAGCCGACGTCTTTAGCAGACAATCTTTTTGACTCAAAAGCGGCGCGAGCTCTTCTGATATCAGTTGGCAATGCATTATTTTATCATCCTTACTTATAAAACACATTGAATGGACACATAATCGATTGAAAAAAATGGTTTGTCGGGTTATTTTGACTGTTTGTTTTTTTTTTTTTTCGGGGTACTGATGACGTCTGCTTTGCAGTTCCTCTTTACTACCGCGTCTGTCTTTGGTTCTGCGACTGCCGCCGCCTGCGGAACGCTCGCCGCTTTTGAGTCGAAAAGATTGTCTGCTAAAGACGCCGGCTCTCATCGCCGTATGCTCGTTCGTTGGCGGCGTTCGTTGCGCCGTCTCTTGTCTCCCGTGCGAAACGGTGCCGTGTTGTTTGAAGACCGGTGGCGTCGCTGCATTTCCATAGGAGCTAAGCCTTTTTCTTTCTTGACTTTTTCCTCAGGTAAGTTTGCTCTTTGCAAATTTTACACAAAAAAAAATGCACCATCTGTGGGCAACGCTGCACAAAGTCGTAGCGCAATAGGTTCAGAAACCGAATTTTGTGGTCGATTTAAAGAGCCTGGCTTCTCCTTGAATCACCCGGTAGATCACATATTTGTCCAAGTGCCTTCTTAACCCGATCACTCACTAGTGTCTTGTGAATCTCAAGGTCGAAAAATAGATGTGTAGGCTTTGTCCATATAAAAGTTGCACGACGTTAAAAGAAATAAATTAGGATAAATCATTGGGATGTTTGCCGAGTTGGTAGAATATATTCACCCGTAGGAAAGGTATTACAAGGCATAAAAAGCGAGACAAGAAGTGCAAGAAAGTTTCTTGGTGTTGATGATTTGCCTGTCTTTGTGTGTTTATTCTTTGTTCCAACTACCGACCCGATTACACGTTAGCCCTTTAACCACTTGCCTACTCATTTTTTTCTTCAGGAAACACGCAGAAAATTTTTATCTTAAACGGGCAATTGGCATTAAAATAAGACCAAAACATTTCTTCGACTTCCAGGTGTCGTATCTTGCTCTAAATCAAGACTCCTAGTCCGAGTCCCACTGACGTGCAGATGCTAAAGTTTATGGAATGCTTGCAGGATTCACATTGTTTTCATAACTCCTGTCACTGCCCATCAAACTGACGTCCGATTCCTAAAAATCGGAACGGCCGAAGGATTTGTCGTCACATATGCCTGAGCATTAACTTCTTTCAAAAAGAAGGTCTTGTAGTATCTCTTCATCGGCTAAAGCGGAGCTCTGCACCAAAGCCACATTGTTTTAGCGTGAACGCTCACAAGTGACTGCTTTTAGGGGCGAAGCTCCTTAGGGGCTAGCCATGTCCGTCCGTCTGTCTGGCATCCAGTGCTCGTGCTCCTGCTCGTGAGCTCACGAGCACGTGCTCACGTGCTCGTGTAGGGCAAAAAAAATTTTAAAAAAAACATGAAAAAAAATGATGAAAAAATGTTTGCACAGTTCACAGGATTCGAACCTGTGTGGGGAGACCCCAATGGATCGAGTAGGGGGCTCTGAGATGTGGTAGTAACTCAAGAGCTGGGGATGTCATGGATGAAACGTTGCATGTAGCCGCTCAACGTCTATACAGGAGAGGGCGCTGCGGTCAAATGCGTATACAGTAAACTTTCGTTAATTCAACCTCGACGGGACCTTGAAATTTGGTCGAATTATCCGAATGATCAAATTAAACAAAGGACAGAAAAACGGTTAAAATTAAACTTTCTTTTATTGTCCAAAGTACTGACGGATGGTCTGCTGCCGTCTGCGCTTAAAACGCGCGTCCAAAAGCATGCTCCGGAAAGCAACGTAACTAAACGTCACGTCCTCCAAAAATCGCCGTCAAAAAAAAACAAAAAAACAAACAAAGTAAGTTTTACGAGCCGACTTTGGCGCCGAGCAGCCAGACCGTCGGCGACAAAGAAAAATAGCAAAAAAGGAAAAGATAACCCGCGCTTTTCGACGCGTAAGATGGACCGCACACGATGCTACAGAAAAGAGAGCGCGCGCTGTCTCTGCGCCCGACCACGTGCTATGTTCTCCGCGCTACTCCATGCCAGAATGGTTGCGCTGGCTCCTGTCATTCGCTAAGGTCCATCTCAACGGCGTAGAGGAGCAGGCACATATTTGTGCACGTTCGGCTTTGCAGCAAAGGGCTTGTTTTTCACCGTACGTTGGTGGTTTTCCTGCCGCGGTGCCGTGCAGTGTGAGCCCGCGCGCATTCGCTAGGGACGAATTATGCGATGCGGAGTCGTCCCGAGTTCGAACTAGCGAATTTTTCCTCCTATAGAAATGTATGGGCACTCGCCGGGACTTTTGAACAGGATCGAATTAAACGAAAAGTCGAATTAACCGAGGTCGAACTAGCGAAAATTTACTGTATAATCGTGTTAAACTTTGCATGCATTGACTCAACGTTTATAGACGAGAGGGCACTGCGGTCAAATGCTCAAATGCGTATATAACCACGTTCCATACCACACATTTTCTTTCTGACATGGATGAACACGAACGAAAGGCTCGGCATGCTGCGGCTCAGCGTCTACGCAGACAAGCACCACCAGAGCTTCGCCCCAATCAACATCATTCACCACGTGGAGATGCGGTCAATTTTTCTTTCCTTGGCTAAAAGGAGCGTTCTCTATCTGTCAAACAGCACAACAAACGAGCAAACAACGCAAGGCGAATGGAGCAACAGGGCTGGTTTTGCCATCTGCCAGAGAGCGTGCTAAACGAGTGCCGAAACCAAAACCCGAGTCACACTCGTAGTCTGGCTTTATGGTCCTCCGTAATAACGAGTGACATTCGTTATTAATAGGCAAGGGGTTAAAATTGTTTTCTTAACATTACGTGCATTTTGAGAATGGAGGTTTTGAAAACGATGCTGGTGGTAGCAGTCCACAAAGAGCGTCGGATTCACTGCTTTGGGCAAGGGGACAGTTGCCACCGCCCGTTGTTTGTTGCACCTGCGTGTCGTTTGCAGACAGTTGCCGATAAAAAGCATTGTCATACTCCGGTAAGCTCATTGTTTAAAATGTTGACACACAAAATGCGCCATTTACTGGAGCTTCTGTGGTGAATCGTAGCGCCATATTGAGGCAGTCCATTCGACCATATGGTCCACGCTGTACAAATGTTTCTACATAAGTGACATCAGAGTTCTACTCTCGTATCTTTAGACCACCTGCTTGCCTGTAAAGCAAGCTTGTATTGACGCAGTATACCTACCTCGCTCTTTTACTCTTCTGTCCTATTGGCTTTCGCCCTCTAGCAGAGTCGTAAAGGTTTGGGTCGTAAGTTCAAGGGGTGTATCTCAAAACATCCCATTCGCATTTGAACCTTCCACATTTCGTCCCATTCTCATTTGGTCCTCCTCGTTTGAACCTTCTCATAAGATCTGAATCGTGTTTTTCGCAACTGGGCCCATTCTCATTTTGCCCGTTATCTGAAAACGTCCCATTCGCATTTTGACCGTGCGCATTTCGTCCCATTCTCATTTGGTCCGCCTTGTTTGAACCTTCTTATAAGATCCAAATTGTATTTTTCGCAACTGGACCCATTCTCATTTCGCCCGTTCGCGCTACGACCGAATGGCACTAGTTCGGCATGCTTCTAACGTCGTTATGCCTTTGCGGCTTTGTTGATAAGCCTTACCTTGCTTGGGCCCCCAACATACCATCAGCTATATGTTATGTGTAGAGGTACGCACTGAGAATCGTACAGTGACGCCTGCTTCCCTTCGTCTAAGCAAACAAAACAAAAAAAGAGATGAACATTTAATTTGGAAACTTCGTTTTAACAGAAATAGCGTACATAATAGCAGTGGTTCTCAACCATTGATGTTTCGCAGACCCCTTGTACATGGGTGTACCAACTGGGGGGTGGGGGCAAGGCATGTGTTTGTCCCCCCTGAAACAGCCGCCACTGGGCAGAGCAAACACTGGCTGGCGGCGCCCAAGGGTACCAAGGGCACCCCCCCCTCTCCCGGCTCTGGGGGGGGGGGGGGTCTGGTTTGCCCCCCACTCAAAAACAAGTTAATACGGCACTGCCCTTGTAGACAGGCGGAGATGATGGAGGACCCTGTTTGGGGAATAGAAAGGTATAGGTTATCATGATAATGATTTAATAAATGAATATAACTAATTGCTAGTGTGAAGTAGACTTATCTCATTGACATACGCACGAGAATACTCACCCTAAAATTGGAATGTTTCTTCTCAACGTGAAGAAAGACAACTAATATTGCCGTGCTTGACTGATGAGACAGGGCTTCGCGGACCCCTAGGATGCCTTCGCAGACCCCCATTTGAGAACCACTGCATTATAGAAGTGGTGGCATTGTCCCGAGAGACCTCAAACAACGTGACACTTCGGAATACGATCTGGCAGCGATAAATAGTTGGTCTGTTTTATTGTCAGCTAGTAGCTTTTCACAACGACCTCAACGCACTGCTTAAACCCTTAGCAGAGAGAGTATGCCTGTAGCATGGCACACACACACACCCCCACATAAAATATATTAATGTATTTATTAATATTACCCTAAAAGAACGATTTTGGTATGGAAACAGTCAAGTGCAACGTGTCAAAGCAAGATATTTTTGAGAATGGCTGTTTTGAAAGGGCTAGGTGAGAAGGGCGAAACGAGAACGGGCCCAAATGGGGAGGGTTGGAATGCGAAAGACGAAATGGGAAGGGGCCAAATGCGACAGGTCAAGACGAGATCTTTTTGAGAATGGTTGTTTTAGAAGGGACAGGTGAGAAGGGCGAAACGAGAACAAGCCCAAATGGGGAGGGTTGGAATGCGAAAGACGAAACGGGAAGGGGCTAAATGCGACGAGTCAAAACGAGAAGGTCTTTTTGAGAATGGTTGTTTTGAGAAGGGCCAAGTGAGAAGGGCGAAATGAGAACGGACTCAAATGAGAAGGGTTGAAATGCGAAGGACGAAACGGGAAAGGACCAAATGCGACAGGTCCAAGAGAGAAGATCTTTTTGAGATTGGTTGTTTTGAGAAGGTCGAAACGAGAACGGGCTCAAATGATAACCACCCAAGTTGAAGTGATGCAAGCCGATTGCCAAAACGCTTATGGAGCGACATGACTTGTCGGTTAGCTCCTTTTGTAGTGGCCAACCGGAAATGCGTCTTTGCGCATCCAGTAGGCGGCACATTGTTGTTTCTTGCAGATGCTCTTTCGGATGAACCTTCTGGTGGTGGTGCTTTGCCTGAGTATGAACCGGCCGTACCAGTTCTATTACTTTGTGCCATTGGTCTCCTTCTGGTTTGTGGTGGTGTTCGTCACCATGACCAGCATACCCCAGGTGGTGGCAGCTTCAGCCGAAGGTGAGCGCTTCTCTCGTCGACGCTTGGCTCGGCTTCCATTCAAAGACCGACGGGCAGCCTGAGTTTTTTGCGAGAAAGAACATGGTCTTAGCAGCCTCGGCTTGGAAACTTTGAGGGTAGTGAGGGAGGCGAAGAAACTATGAGAGGGAAGGATGTTACCGTACTTGCACTCAGTCCTTGGAATATTTCAGGAATAGACCTTTCCGGAAAATCCCACGACCCCTCTTTTCCACCGGGCAGTGCGGGCAATAGACCAATCTCACCAGCCACTTTGACTACGCCACCGTGGCCGCAATGCATCCAGGGAACTTTAGTCTTTCTGCACGTGCCACAACCTCGCTGGAGCTCTGCGCGTGTGGAGCCCGAGATGGCACGAGCCCTCTCGTGCACTGCCGTCTGCCTCCTGTCAACTAAAGTTATAGCGTCGTCATGCATGCATTTAAAGTTTAGTGAGATCGGTCTATTGTGTGGCCGTTCCGATGTACGGCTGATTTGTACGCTCCATACATCCTGGAAGGGGCGAGATTTCTTCTCTCTTACCACTGCGAGTGCAGAACACTCGGAATACATAACAAAGCCTATACATACCTGATTTCTTACCGTCCTGCTTACTGTACAAAATACTAAGCCGACGTTTAAAGCTTATCGCAGTACGTCGGATTGCCGTAATGCATTGAATATGTCCCGAATGGTCTCTTGTGAGGAGGACTTAGTCTTTTCTGTTTTAGCAAAAAACACCGGTAAACTTCCAGTGTCAAGTGTACAAAAGGCTGTTTTTCCACGTCGGTTCGTACAATGATGGTCCAGATTGTATTTTGTATATTTATGTAAAAACACTGGTTAAGGCCATGTTCTTGGGATTCAGCAATGTGCAAACGGCATAGCTAATTTTCTTCCCAGGATGTACAATTTCGAGGCGTGGACATTGCCAAGGTTTCGCTATAGTGCTTTGCACGGCCGTCAGTTTCTCACCGAAGCATTCATGTGGTAATCATTTTTCCATTTATTTTATGAAAAGTTTACAACATGTACATGGAATGATAAAAAATTACAATAAATGATTTCTATGCCAAAAAAAAAATTGCAAAACACGTCAAATAAACATTATTTTGAGATGCATTCCCAAATTATTTACAAACTACTAAGAAAACTATGCTTAGCATTATTGTAGTTGTGCTTTAATGCAGAAATGCAGCTGATTTCTCTAAATGTGGCAAAATTGTGTGTCAATATTTAAGAAGCTCCACTTTTTATTTTCTTTAAACTCTCCTTAACCATTTACAGTGACATGAACTAACTTGGGATGGCAAAACATTGAGTAACATATGATTCGGGTTTCGTGATTTTGGATAAATCCAATAAAATCTGGAAAAACGTTACGCGGTAAAATTTTTTCAATTTGGATTTATCCGAAAAACTCTGAATTTCGAGGTCAGAACGACAAAATAAAAACCAAGCAAGATGGTGTTTTACAAATGAGCTTTTTAAAGGGTCACTGCATAGAAAAAGGAGTTTCTTTAAACAGCCTAATTGGGACAAGCATGTCACAAAACAAATCTTCCGCGAAAAAACAAATATTTTTTAGCAATATTTACGCCACAGGACGTAATTATGCCGGAGTCACAACCTCTCTGCATTTGAAACTCCCGCTCTTTCGACGCCCACGGAGTGGCTGGTATATGCACTCAGTGACGTATAGCAGCCACTATGTGACGTCACAATACCAACTTTGTGGCGCGCGACTCAAATCGGCCGAAATAGCCGCAAACTAAAATCAGTCTCGCGCAATAAATATAGCTGTAAAAAATTTTGTTTGTGGCGGAAAAATAGTTTTGTTACATGCTGGTCCCAATTAGGCTGTTTAAAAATACACTTTTTTCTTTGCAGTTAGCCTTTAGGGGACACACCCCTAGGAGGGTCAACTTTTGAACCCTTGGCTTAACATTAATGAAATTTACAGGGTAGGCTGGTGGTCATGCTAGAGGGTGCATAACAAAATTTCATGTCTGTCGGTTAAGTGGGAAGGAAAGTAGGGCAGCTTTTATCAGCAACACGCCTACATTGTTTAGTTAATCTATCGTCGGAAAACTATCACGATATTCAAGATTTTTATTCGCTAGATATGTAGCAGAATGCCTAGGAGGTGCGGCTATGGAAAGCTTCTTGTAAAAAGTCATTTATTTCTATCAAATTTCTGTTCTGCAAAATTGGTCAACTTTTTGGTCTTCTGTATCTTTGACAAGATGTCAACGTTTTTTTATAAAAGACATCCGTAAAGTGACAAAAACGTTCCATAGCCGCATTCCTTATTAAATTTCAGTCAGGAAAAGTGAAGAACGAGCCTTCCCTGTATTGCCATTATCAAACGATAGATTGACTAAAATGGAATTTATACCAAAAAGTGGAACGGAGAAAAATGCGTTCAAAGTGCTCCAAAACCTACCTTTTCTTTAGCTTCGGTGGACAGAAAATAATTTATAAAAAATTAACTATACAGTATAAACAAGTGAAAATTTCTGAAAATACTCTAGATGTTGGTGGATGTAAATATGCAATTTTTCAAAATCAATGTTTTTTTGCAGAATTTGGTCAGTGGTCCTGAGAGATGTCAGCTTCAGTTTCCTTTGAAATCTAGAACTACTCACACAAGGGGTTTGCCTTTTAGCACGTCGAGGTTTCTTCAGGACAACAGGTCATGATGGCCTATTTATTTTGTTTTTGAATTTTTTTAAATATAAGAACACTGTAAAATAGACTCAGAATTTCACAGAATTGAGGAAAAAATAAGTGTTTGTTATAATTAGGTCATTAAATACTTTTAGTAATAAATTTTATCATTCATAAATTTAAAGACATCATTTTAATTAGAAACATAGTGGACATAATTAAAAACGATTAAATCCACCACATTATAGACGCGTTGCCTTTTACACGCTCCGTATAAAGAGTCAATTTGGACGTGTTTTGAAAAGGGGGAAGGGGGTGTTTAAGAGGCAATGCAAGGAAGCACAAATGTAAAGCTAAACTATACACCAACTCATCTCTGTGACGTCACGGCGCTGTGGTATAGCGCCGGTCGCACTTCCGGTCTGGGGCTGTGGGCAGAAGTCCCCATGCCAGACGTGTATTCCTGCGTTGTTTTGAAAGGAACCAGACAAAAAGCTGCCTTCTCGTCAAAACACCGCGCCTGGGGCCGTACCAAAAGTGTCGAGAAAGGTTTGAAGGTCAGTTTTCACGTGCTCGGTTCGTCCGAGAATCTGGATATGTGTCGTGAAAAGGGAAAAGCAGACGCCGTCGGACAACGATTGCTTGGGCGGGAAGCACTTCGGGTTGAATTCACGGATACTTGTGGTCATCAGATTTATTTGTTTTGTTCCAACATGAACGCCAGAAAACCGTCAAGTTGTGCGGACCACCTGCGGACTACGTTCAGTGCGTCTTCAAGTTCAAACGGCCGCCTGATTGTTCGAACTGTCGTCTGCTCTTTCAAACGTTTCTGCTTGTCGTCTGCTCTCTTAGACGACGCCGGTCCGTAGACCAAATGTTTGCCCGGTACTTGCGATAAGAAGTAAGTGCAGGCCTCAAAGGACTTAAATTTGAATGTTGGTAAGCAGGCTCGATGAAAACAGTAGATACAAGGAAATGTTGATCATTGTTACCAGTGACCCTCACCGACTTGTTAGGCCTAATTCAGTTGGTCCGATTCTGCTTGCGATTTTCAGTATCGACGTCGACCATCTCAGCTACGGTTCACGCTTTTGCAGCCCGAGCGGCGTCGCGACTGAAAATTCCGAGCGAAATCTCATCATGCGAATCAGGCTTTAGCGTACATTCTGCGCCGTCCACGCGGAATGAATCGCCACATGTCACATTATTCACGCGAAGTTTTGCGGTGTAACGAGCCTCGGTAATTTCGCTGACGCCGCTCAAGATAGTCAGACATCGCCAGGAAGACGTAGAACCAACAATTCGAACGCGAAAAGGGCAGGGGGACTCACACTGACGCCGACAACATCGCATTTCATTGGTGTGTTTATGGGCGACGGCGGAGTTTCTTGCCCACACCCCCAACGCGCATGCGCGGCGCCGCTGGCGTCCGCTAGGGGCGCTCCGGGTCCTCCGGTTTGTTTGTAAACATGAGTTGGTGTATAGACATCATAACTTTTAGAGTGCGGCTCTCAGGCGCTCGTTCCCGTGTTTCGCGGCGTCACTGTCGCCGTCGGCGTAACCACGCACGTTACATTATGGGACATCACAGACCTATACACCAATTCAGTTTCCTATGAAATTTAACTAAGAGACTGAATTGGTGTGTAGGTCTGCAACATCCCATGATGCAACACTGCGCGATTAAGTTGCCCCGCTAAATCTAGCTGAGAAACCAAATTTGTTCGTAGGTGATGTGACACGAAGTCATGTGACGTCATTTTCTCCACTAAATTTAGCGGGCAAACTGAATTGGTGTTGAGGTCACATGGCGTCAGTTTTCCAGCTATATTTAGTGGAAAACTGTGGAAGGAGGAGAAATTATGGAGGAGGGACCTTAAGAGCTGCGCTCCAATTTCGCTATACAGGGATTTGTAAACATCGAAATTTCTTTTACACCCTACGATAGAGCAGCATTGCTGTACAGCCTTTGTTGCTTTTAGATAATGGCTCCTTGGAGCTGACATCATGTGGCAAAGCCCCTATAGCAAAGACAAGCAGCTCAGTTTCAGTTTGGCGAGATGTCGTTTTCTCTTAAGGAGGTCATATGTTACTCAATGTTTAGTCATTACAAGTTAGTTCAAATCACTGTATATGTTGAAAGGGGTACTCTGGCATTTTCTTCATAATCACCAATTTGCCTGAAAATTTGCTAAACACGCCAACAAAAATCACTAAAATAAAAACCCAAATATTTGGGCCAAAAAAAAAATTTTTTCCGCAAAGTGATTGAATTTAAAATTTTGGTCCTCAGCGTGTTTTTCAAAGTGAAAGTCTCTGCTGGCAACAATGAAAAAGTGACGTCGGGGAAAGGCAGCGGCTCACTCTTTCGACTGTAGACATTGTTGCCAACTGATAACAAGCAGTTTCATTATGTCAAATGAATGCTTTGGAAGCTCGCTCCAGCATCTGCACAGCAGCATGAAACAGATGCTTGGCATAGTCCATTTCTAGACTGCCCACTAGACGTCACGGCACTGAAAAGTGCGGGTGTATTTCAATGGTGGTTTTGGCATCATTTTCACCTGCCGATTTCAAAATATCTACTATTCGGAATTTCGCGGTACTAAATAGCATTTTGGAAAGGGGAAAGGCTGGTGATTCCGAAAATATAGTTAGTTGGGGTAGCTCAAAAACTCGCTCGGAGTTTCTTAAATATTGATGCGCAATTTTGCCACGTTAAGAGAAATGAGCTGCATTTCTGCATTAATAACAGAACTACAATAATAGCCATGTATATTGTTCCTATATATTTATAAAATGCTTTTAAAGATAATAATTTTGATATATTTTGCCTCATTTTATATGAAGTAGTTTGTAAATAATTTGTGAATGTGTCTCTTAAACTTGTTTATTTGATGTGTTTTGTCTTTTTTTTTTGCATAGAACTCTTTTATTGTAATTTTTAATATTTACATGTCAGAAAAACATTTAATAAAACAAGTAGAAAAAAATTATTCCTATGTGCATGCTTCAGTGTGAAACTGACAGCTGTGCAAACTACCAGGCATTGAGCTTCGAAATTTTCTATCTTTGAAAGAAAATTAGCTACGGCGTTTGCATGTAGCTGAATGCTCGTCCCAAGAGCATGGCTTTCACATATATTTTTTTAGCTAAACAGAGAAAATATGACCCGGACCGTGATTGTACATGGAAACACCCCAAATTGATTAAAAAGGCCAATTTCTCGAAATGTATAGTCTAAGCGAGGGCTGCTTTTTGTCGAAACACGCCCTAGTCTGGCATATACTGGAAATGAGGACCTTGCCAGTCCCGAATAAGTGGAAGCACTGGCTTTGGACGACAATACGAGAGTTAGATCACTTTGGTGGTCACCACAGATTCTCACAATATCGTTGTTATATTCGGGTAAGAGCTGGTCAAATGTGCCTTAAACTACACTGGCAATTGTTATCGGTTGAATCTTGCAAAAAATGCATTATCAACTTGGTTTCCTCGTACAGAAACAGTTTGCTTGAGAACAATTTAATTTCCGTCATCACAGGGAGCGGAAGGTTAGAAGGATGCTAAGAAAAGAAAAAAAAATCTTTGGATGGGTATGTTAAAGAACACTCAGAGTTTAGCCCATAGATTGTCTGTGGTTTGTAAGTACTGTTGCATTATGATAAGCGTAAAGCTTTATAAGGGCATAAACAGATTGTAAAGAAATTTTAACTCTTCGTGTTTTATTAATTTTTCCTCGTTCTTAGCGTCCGTACGGAATAAAATATGGAAATACGACAATATTTGAAAAATAAATAAACACCGAAAAATCTAAGGCCTAGTTTTAACTTATACGGGAGAATGCTTCATGGTGAGGTACCGTATTTACTCGCATAATGAACGCACTTTTTTTCCCGAAAAATCGATGCAAAGTTGGGGGTGCGTTCATTACGCGGGGTAAGATTTTTGCGTCCGTATTTACCCGCATAATGAACGGCCCTTTTATCCCGAAACATCGACGTAACTTATCCCTTTGCGCGCGGCGCGCGACTCGAAAGCCAAACTATGATGCGCAAAAAAAGCTCCTCTCCGTGTTTTCTTTCTTGCGGATTTCTTTCTTTCCGCTCGCTCCGCTTTTCCTTCTTATTTCCTTGCCCGCGACCTCAAAACCAAACTGCGCTTTGTAAAAAAAAAAGAGAAAAAAAAGCTTCTTTTTATGTTTCTTTTTTCTCTTGGTTCCGTGGACTTTTTTTTTGCCGCCTTTCGCAAGCTGTTTTGTTTTGTTTTGCTTTGCTTAGCTTAGGCGGGGGGGGGGGGGGGGGGGGGGGGGGGGCTTTTCTTTCTTATCTCCTTGCGCTCGACGCGCGACGCGCAACCTTGAAACTAAACTGCGCTGTGCAAAAAGGAAGAAAAAAAGAAAGCTCCTTTTTATGTTTTTTACTTTTCTTTTGGTTCCGTGCTTTTTTTTTTTGCCACCTTTTGCAAGCTGTTTTGCTTCGCTTTGGCGAGGACTTCTCCCCTTCTTTTTCTTATATCCTTCCGCGAGGCGCGCGACCCAAAGCCCAGACGGCGCTGAGCAAGAAACAAAAAAAAAAAGCTCCTCTCCATGTTTTTTTTTCTTGCTTCCGCTGGATTTTTTTATTTTTTAACGCCTTTTGCAAGGTGTTTTGTTCGCCCACGCTGCCCATGCATTCACGACCTCACTGCACCAGGATAAAAAAGTGCATTCATTTCGCGCGCGTGGGGGGAGGGGGTCAAAATTTTGACGTAAGAGTTGGGGGTGCGTTTATTACGCGAGGGAAAAAAAAGTCGAAATTTTGAGAGCCAACTTGGGGGGTGCGTTCATTACGCGAGTGCGTTCATTGTGCGAGTAAATACGGTAGTTTCCTCCAGTACTATTATTGCAGAGTCCACTCACAATGTGGTGGTGAAGCCACTATGTCGGGCTCAGAGGTTCAGAGACTGGAGTAAATGCAGCTCCACCGAGTTCCTGCCCCCACACCCCTCCCCACTCCCTTTTATGTAGCATGACTCAAGATGCATATCTCCCCTCTGCCTTTCAGCCAACCCCCTGCAGTACTTATACATAGTTCTCAAGTTTGTGGGCCTGTTTTCGGTTGTTACCATATTGTACATGTCTGAGGTGAGATATATTTTTTTATTAACCCCTTGCAACCAATTAACCTTGAATCTGACATTACTCCATGTTCATTTAAAGGTCTTCTTCGAAAAAATTTTCGTCACTCGCCCATGGAAAGCGCTGTTTGTCACGACGGATGACTCCATCAAAGAGTGGTGGTTCCGATGGAAAATTGACCGCTACGTATGTTACAAATTACTTGCTTGTTTGCAGATTTGATGGGCCTCATGAGTGTTCGATTGGGGTATTGCATGATGAAAATATCTGACTTGACACAGAGACATAATGTCTCAAATCGACACACTTTGGTGTGCAAACAGTATAGTATACAGTAAAGCCTCCACAAATTATGATGGAGGAAGAAAGAATAAAAATTAAAACTGGGACAACACAAACACATCTTTCAACTAGCAACAGACGAATAAAATTTCCACAGCGAGCAGCTGACTATACCCAAGAGGAGAAGGGGAGATAAAAAACGTGAAGTGCAAATCAGAGAGGTGGGTTTATCTCGGATTTTAGAAATTCAACCTCAGTTTTCGTCAGCAGGAGGGAAGGGTTCGACATGTTGTCAAACCTTTCCCTGACGAAAACTGAGGTTGAATTTCTAAATGTTGTCCCAGTTTTAATTGTTTTATTCTTCCTTCATCCATCACTTGAACCAACACGCTCTTCTCCAAAGCATCTCCACAAATTGTTAACAATTCTTAGTCAACTAGATTATCTGTTTAAGCAGATGGTGATGCAGTATAGAAAGTATGTGGGCATGGCCCGGTCATTGAAAGCCAGCTGTGCCTCTTGTTGCACACCGAAACACCTGCCTCAGAAAACTTTATTTCAGTTGCAAACATTCTAGTATAAGGCTGGTCTTTATTGAAATATCTGACAATAAAAGGGATTCCTTGGGAATGTGGGGCACTGCTTATACTCCTTTCCAAAAAACGCACCTAGACCACAGCCATGTTGCTGATGATGATGATGCAACTGGTGCTACACTCGCGCCCCCTATCGGCTAGAAATTTTCTGCCACAAACCTGCTCAGCGCGATTCTCCACCCATATTTTGCGGTTCTGCGTTCCAAGTTTTCCGGCCCCTCTTGGAAGTTTCTACTTTTCTTATGCATGCTGCATACCCCTTTTTGTGTGATCTTCCACTGAGAAAACTGGGGTTGATAGCCTAAGTGCCTACCATTGAAGCGTTTCTACTCGACATTCACGGGAAACGAAGGAAGGGAAGAAGGTCGAACGGCCCTCTACGCGAGGTTTCGAACAATGGCATTTCTTCTTCTGACTTCCAGAGATGATCCCCAGAAAATCCTCAGTCTTTTCCAAAAATAGCTGTTCGGTTTGGGGTAGGGATTAGGTCAGTCACGCCAATTCCTTTGCCGTGGTGCTGTGAAAAAGGAAACTCTCTCCAAAACATGTCCCTAAAGGAGGTCCTCTTTGACCCTGTCCGATCGTCGAGAGGTGACTGTCGTTGACACTCTGAACTGGATGTGCAGTGTTATTAGAGATCTTTCTCAAATAATCCCTTTTTGGATGATGCAGCATGTTGTGGTACAGTCGGCACGGAATGAAACGCGAACAGTGGGTGCATGGTTTTCGCTAGATGCTGCACCAACTGAACCAGATGGGAGCTGCAAGAAGATGGCTCCTCCTTCGATGTGTTAGACTCTTGCTCAATGCATCCAAACCTTCGGTGTTGCGTCTCTAGGTGACTCAGCGTGGGTCGAAAACCATGCGCTCCTTGTTCGCGTTTCATTCCGTGCCGACTGTACATACAGTTTGATGCTCGAATGTTGACACTCGCTGAATTTCATGTCAGAGTCCTGTAATTCCGGTAGTCACGTTATTTGTGTGCGGGCAATCTGCATGCCGTTCGTCTATATTTTGTTGTAAATTATTTTGTACGTCTAAGCACTTTGTCGATCGACACGGCTGAGTGGGCAGCGCCGTCAAATCTCACCGTAAAATAAAACCAACATTCCAGTCACATTCGTTCTGTTGCGCAAGCACTCAAAAAAATAGCTTACAGTTTGATTTTAGTTTCAAATGTCATACAATGTTTTCTAAATGTCCCCGGGAAAGTATATACATCATAGAACGCAAAAAGACAGCGGGAAAATGCAATAATTTAGCTGCCAGCAGCGTGAAATGGTGCCTCACGCAAGCTGCACCTATTGAAATCTAAGATCCCTTGGTCAGGGTTAGCAGGTACGCCGGTGAGAGGCAAACCTAGTGAGTGAGCTCCAGGAATGTTATCTGGGCCCTGGGGCCATTTCTTGGAAAGGTGTATAAATGCAGGAAAAGGATGAAAATGTTAGGCCTGGTGTGGCGGCAGGTGTGCCTATGTAGAAAATACTTTTTCAGTCTTGATTGTCTGTGGTGCAGCTGATTTATGCAACAAATTGGGAGGATGTGTCCTGAAATTGTTAAATGCTTAATGTGGTTGGAAAGTGCAGCCAGTGTTCTCTTTTCTCACCCCCTAGAGTGTGGCCAGTGGCATGCTGTTTGCATTTGCCCACTACCTGCTGAAGCAGTACAGGGTAGTCGACGACAATCACCACGGGAACCTGTTTTCGAGGGGTCTCTCGCTCACCGTCACACTTGGCTCTTTGCTGGGCCTCGGGGCAAGTGCTGGGCTCGACCCTTCTATTTCTGACCAGCTTTAACGTTCCAAGGGGTGCCCTAGCCAATGGATCCCCGCTTGGCCGGTCTGAATCCTGGCTGAGGTGCCGACAGTTTGATGCAGGCTTATTGCACTGTGTAGTGATGTAGAAAAAAAAATTTCCATACTGATGTTCACACCTGTTGATTGTTCTTAGGTTAAAGACTTTAAAATCAAAGATGAAGGCATTACCGTATTTACTCGCAGAATGAACGCACTTTTTTTCCGAAAAATCGAGGCAAAGTTGGGGGTGCGTTCATTACGCGAGGTAAAATTTTTGCGTCCGTATTTACTCGCATAATGAACGGACCTTTTATCCCACAAAAATCGACATAACTTCTTATCTCTTTGCGCGCGGCGCGGCGACTCCAAAAGCAAACTGCGATGCAGAAAAAAATGCTCCTCTCCATGTTTTTTTTTTTTTTTTGCTTCCGTGTTTTTTTTTCCGCCTTTGGCAAGTTGTTTTGTTTGCCCACGCTGCCCATGCATTCGCGACCTCGCTGCACCAGGATAGATAAGTGCGTTCATTTCGAGGGCCTCTCGCTTCTCTTTCCAAAGTGCGAGGAGGAGGCAGGGGCAGGATCTTCATTATGTGCGCTTTGCTTAGGCGAGGGCTTCTGCGCTTTTCTTTCTTATCTCCTTGCGCGCGACCCTGAAACCAAACTGAGTCGTGCAAAAAAAAGAAGAAAAAAAAGCTCCTCTTTATGTTTTTTTTCCTTTTTCTCTTAAATCCGTGGATTTTTTTTTTATTTTTTTTTGCCGTCTTTTGCAAGCTGTTTTGCTTTGCTTAGGCGAGGGCTTCACCGCTTCTCTTTCCTATCTTCTTGCGCGCGGCGCGCGAACCCAAGACCAAACTGCGCTGTGCAAAAAAGAAAAAAAAAGATCCTCTTTTTTTTTCTTTTGGTTTCTGGATTGTTTTTTTTTTTTTTTGCCGTTTTTCGCAAGCAGTTTTGTTTCGCTTTGCTTAGGCGAGGGCTTCTCTTTCTTAACTCCTTGCGCGCGGCGCGCGACTCAAAATCCTAACTGCGCTGTGCAAAAAAACTAAAAAATAAAAAGCCCTTTATTTTTTCATTTTTTTTGCTTGGGTTAGATCTTTTTTTTTTAACGTTTTTTCCAAGGCGTTTTGTTCGCTCGCGCTGCACCAGGATAGAAAAGTGCGTTCCTTTCGCGCGCCCGAGGGAGGGGGTCAAAATTTTCACATCCGAGTTTGGGGTGAGTTTATTACGCGAGTGAAAAAAAAGTAGAAATTTTGAGAGCCGACTTGGGGGGTGCGTTCATTACGCGAGTGCGTTCATTGTGCGAGTAAATACGGTAGTCAATATATTATTGCAGTGATGGAAGTGCTGCACCATTTGCACCATGAACGAGTCTGCTACATCTTGCGCCAAAATGCCATTTTTGCTATAAGAGTTGCACCACACCTGCGCCAAGATGGACAAAACAAATTAATATTTTATTATTGGTCGACCCTAATATTCGGAGAAGTAGAACGAAAGAAAAATTGTACAAATATCAATTTCACAGCGTCTCTACTCACCGTATAGTTTGTTTTGTCTTAGGTCAGAGCACAGTCGAAGGCTTGAACACATACAACCACAAACACACATACTAAAAGCTCAAGTCACGAAACGTTTGCTGCACTTGGTTGGTTTAGCCGATGAAAGAACACGTGCAAGGAGATGACGAATGCTATGACATCGCGCTTTGATACTGCGAATCAACCAGCCAGAGCCATTGATCCCAGGCATCAACCGCTCTGGCCGGTTGATGCGCTGGCTGGTTGATTGCCGACATCGTCTAAATTTCCAGACGATGTCGTCGATGTCAGGAAATAAGGGTCCCAAGAAAACTTTGCAAAATAGTAGGAGTGCCGATTGTGGCTCCTGTGATAAAACAGAACCAGGGTCTTGTACTCCTGATAAGACGTCTCGATTTTCGTGTTTGTTGCATGCCTTCGTTCCGTGGCTGCAGAGTACCGGGGAACTTGCACCACTCACATCAACCTTGACCGCCTCTCGCATCGGGCTTCCCCGCTTTGCACCGGAATGCTAGGAGCAACGGCTGACCAGGGGGTGCGCCTGACTTGGTGCAATAGGCACGCAAATTATGCTCAGGATTATTACAGGTTGACGTTCTTTGTTCTAATTGTAAGTTAAACCCTAATTTAACTGAGCAGAGAAAGGGAAAAGAAAACACAAGTCTGTGCAGTGTTTTTTTTCTTAGAGTGGCGCTTAATTTTTTTAAAAAGGCTGTGAAAGCTTTATTTATGCGGTTTGTGCAGGTGAGTTATACGGCGAGGGGGACATAGTATATGGGGCTAATCATAATGATCAGTTAGTTCATTAAGTAAAATTTTTAACCAACTTTTTATTTCGTGAAAATAGACATATGATTCCAATTAGAAACTTGCTGAGCCTTATCGAAAACCAATAAATTGCTCATTTTTAGCAATACTTTGAGCGCGTGGGAAAAGTAGTAGTGCACTACAGATGCCACTGTTGCAGCACGTACAAGGCTGGGGCTATGGTAAGAGACAGAAAAATTGCGTGGGCACCTTATCGCACTGCTAGCCTTGCTCCTGTGGCATGACTTTAGCGCACTACTGCACTTCTCACGCACTCAGTCTTTCTAAGAAAATCTTACTGATTTAGTAGTTTTCGATGACGATCATCAAGTTTCTAATTGGAACCACGTGTCTATTTTCACTAATTAGATTAGTCCTTTTCAATTAATTAGCAGACTAATTAGTAAGTATCACACATTTTCTGACGCCCGCCACCACGAGTGATGCGGTCCCGAGAAAATTATCTTTTTACCTCGAATACACTCATTTTAGGAATTTTTGTCACTCTTACGTGAAACACCCTGTATATTTGAATACAGTAGTCACGGTAGTTCCCGTGCAGTTGTCAATCAAAGGAGCAGCGAACTTTGATCCAACTCTGGTTCCTACGCCGCTAAAGAGCAGTGTCACCTTTAAAGCGCAAGTGTAGGCTTTTATAATATTTTTTGGTGGCTGTTTTTTGCAGTTTATGATATTAAAGTCTCGAGTTTGGTAGGTTCGTTAAACTTCCGGGACGCATTTTTTTTTTGGTAGACGTTTCGGCGGGTATGCTGGTTCTTGCTGTTATTTTACAGAAATTATATTTGCAGGCTAAAAATAAACTACCGAGTGTAAAAGGGGGGGGGGGATTTATTCCAGTGAAGTGTTGTATGATTCACTTTTCAACCATTTTTTAATACCCATTCTAAATGAAGCCTACTCTGACTAGAGCCTTATTTAAGAAGACTGTGTTCCTTTTACGCCCTCTCTATTCTTATCACAAACAATATTAAGTAATATCATGTATCAAAGAGGAATCCTCGATCACTATCATAAATGAGCTCATTTAGAGATTTTTCATTCTCAAGTGATGTGCTAACAGATGTTGGTGTCTGCTCCAAAAGCATCAGTGGCTGCTCCAAACTAATACTTTGTTTGCTACAAAACCTGTTACATAAGATCAAATTCCGCTTCCATCACTGGTATTATTATTGTTATTATTACTACTTGTACTACTAGTAGTAATATTACAGTCTAACCTTCTGGAGTGAAATCAGTTGGCGAAAAAATATCTGCTACCATAAAATAGAGCAGGTGCCCACCCAAAGTTTTGTGATAATCTTAAAGAACTAAGGGATGGGTAAAAATGCAGACGAGGCACATGATAGGGTCGGTTTCACCGCTTTGCACCGAGGTGCTTGGAGAAGCGGCTGACAAGGAGG
This sequence comes from Ixodes ricinus, assembly GCA_037355805.1. Classification (NCBI taxonomy): domain Eukaryota; kingdom Metazoa; phylum Arthropoda; class Arachnida; order Ixodida; family Ixodidae; genus Ixodes; species Ixodes ricinus. The sequence continues at coordinate 13,857 of JAZHYW010063822.1, read as the reverse complement.
TGCGTTTCGGTTAGCTAGGTGGAGGCAGAAGTCTGGGTGGGCGCACATCCTTTGCTTAGTTTTTCAACCTTTGAAAAGTTTTGGGTGGGCACTTATTGTGACGTGGGTGCATGCTGGCTATTCTGCGGCACATCTCTATTTATTATATCAGTGCCTCAAATATGCGTACCTGTATTTCGAGCTTAATTTTTCATAATTTATCCATATTGCTATGGTGATGAAGAAAATGGCAGCTCTTGTACTGCTGTTGCTCATGGTGTGCTTTTGGCGTTTCAGTTTTACACAACGTTCGCCTTGGTTTGTCGAGCTAAACCAGACTGTAACGAGATCCATGCCTACGTCTCATTTGTGCCAGTAAGTGGACGTCCTGTGCCCCCCTCTTGATGGTGGCTGTCTATTGAAGTTGCTCACGTTACAGATCATTTCGTACATCATCCTGCGCAACATCAGTGGCCTACTGAGGACCAGGTACAGCACCTTCTTTGCCTGGTTTGGCAAGATCTCGCTGGAGGTAAGTACCTTGGCAATGAGGTCAAACATGTGGCCTCGTGGGGGACCCAACGAGGGATGGGGGCAACTTTTCTGCCTTCAATGAGACTCTAAGGCTGCTGAGTAAGGATCCATTTATTCATCTCAAGAGTGATAGGGAGCCATTGATCTGGACCGAGCTTTTGGGCTCTTTTTTTCCCTGGCATTGACTGGACTCGTTTTACCTCGATACCCTCACTCATTATTACAGGGTTTCTTTTTACTACAACCAAAATTTTAAAAAAAGGTTGCATTTTTTTTAAATGAATTTCTAGTGGCCCCCTGGCTAAGTGGTGGCCAGGGGGCCACAAGAAAAAAACGAAATTGCTTGAGGGCTGACACTTCCCAGAAAAAACCAATTTCTGCAAGAAAATTTGATTTTGAAAAATGTCATATTTACATCCACCAACATCTAGGGCAGGGGTGGCCAGGCTGACCCGGCCTAAGAGCCACAAACGAAATCGCGAAACTTCCGAGATCCGTGGGGGGAGGCTTTTGTCCAGAGCAATAAACGAAACTCAAACTACTTTCAATCTATCTGAGGCAAAAGCAGTCCAATGGTACGTAAGGCAGAAGTAGCACAAGACTACCAAACCGCAACCTCTCTTTTGATTTAAAACTCTTTTCGTTTCTCTTTCTGGGGAAGTGCTCGTGTGACCGGGAGGGAGGGGGAGGGGTAGGCGAGGGAGCCGCGAGCTGCACTTTAACACGCAAAGAGCCGCAGCTTGGCCACCCCTGATCTAGAGTATTCCCAGAAAGTTTCATTAGTTTACACAGCATAGTTAATTTTTTATAAATTATTTTCGGTCCACCGATGCTAAAGAAATGGTAATGGTTGGAGCACTTTGAATGCATTTTTCTCTGTTCCAGTTTTCGGCATAAATTTCACTTTAGGAAATCTATCGTTTTGTTATTATGTAACTTGGATTCATTTTTATGATTTTTTTCTGGGGTGAAATTTTAAGGGGAAGATAGCTATGAGCTTGTATTTTTCATTTTTGTCATTTTTCATGCTCAAGAACTAAAATTTTGGACAAAGAATGGAAATCTAAAAAATAGTATTTGTTTATATAGCTTTTTTGTCATGAAAGATGGTTTAATATAGAAATATAGCTCCATAGCTATCTGCTCTGAACTGTCTTAAAGCAATATAACACATGAAAACAACAAATTTTTAAGCAATTTCAGAACTAGTTTTCCTATGCGAACACGCCCACTTTTACCTTTGAACATTTGCATTTTTTTTTTGTACTTCACCCAGGTTAACAAAATTTGGCAGAAATTTTCTCAATATCAACGGAAACAAGCCTTCTAAATGTCATTTAAATCAGACAAGTGGTTCAAACATTCACTTTTTGGGTAGTGTCCCCCCTTAATTGGTTAGCTAGTTAACTAAGAAGGTTCAATCAACTTTCTTAATTTTCAGATTTTGGTGCATAATGTAGTTGGAGGATTGGCACTCAAATTCATTATAGCCAAGTAGGTAAGCGCCAAAAAAACAGGGACAATGAAGTAGACAGACAGGGGGCACCCCTGTCTGTCTACTTTAAAGTCCCTTGATACTTCTTTTACAAGTAACGACAACCAATACAAATGACAAAGCACATTCCGCTGGAAGCAAATGGCGGCTTTCAGTTCAAACCTCTGCTGCGCGCCGCCATTCGCTTCCTAAAACCTGCACCGTCACGCAGTCGGTGCTTCAAAGAATGTCGCTACTTGTAGGAAGCTCTTATCTAGGGACTTTAGTCTACTTCATTGTCCCTGTGTTTTTTTTTTGGCGCTTACCTACTTGATCATGAACCAACTAGCCCAAATTGCCTCTTTAATGCTTCTTCTAACTTAGCTGTGACGTGAAATTTTTGTTTCAAAATTTGTGGCTACTACAGTGAAACCCGTTTAGAACGAACCCACGTACAGCAAATTATTGTCGATATCGAACTCACGGAAAATTTAAATAAAAATGCATGTAAAAATTACTTTTTATAACGAACAACATATTGGCTATATCAAACTCCCCCCCCCCGGGAAGGCTTCCAAAAACGTGCAAACAATCATATTTTACCCTGTCCCTTCCCCCAAGAAAAAGTCTAGGAAAGAAAGAAAATTCCATAAGCTCAAGCAGCGAACAAAGTTGACAAAGACGAGCGATTAAGAAAAGGAGAAAGCTAAAAAAAACACTGCATGCACGCAAAGAAAAAAAGAACTTCATCCCAAGACGGTTGCCTACGAAGAGAAGTGATTCAAAAGGGGAAATAAGCTAAAAAAAAAAAAAAACTCTGCAAGCATGCAAAAAAAAAAAACATTTTTTATTTTGTTACAAGGTGGAAGTGAAGAGATAAGAGAGAAAAGAAGCTCTCGCCTTAATAAAGGGTAACTGCAAAGAAAAAAGTATTTTTCAACAGCCTAATTGGGACGGGCATGTCACAAAACAATGTTTCCACCAAAAACAAAATTTTTTACAGCAATATTTATTGCGCTAGACCGATTTTAGTTTACGGCTATTTCGTCCGTTTTAAATCGCGCGCCACAAAGTTGGTATTATACGTCACATAGTGGCTGCTATACGTCATGGAGTGACGTGTAACAGCCACTCCGCGCCCGTCAAAAGAGCGGGAGTTTCAAATGTGGAGAAGTTGTGACTCCGACTAAATTACATCCTGTGGCGTAAATATTGCTAGAAAAAAATGTTTTTTCGCGGAAGATTTGTTTTGTGAAAGGCTTGCCCCAATTAGGCTGTTTAAAAAAACACTTTTTTTTCTTTGCAGTTACCCTTAAAGGGGCGATGCAACAATTTTATGATTAAAAGAATTTGCATCTTGTCATTTTTACGTTGTTTATCATGTCCCAGAGGATAGAAAAAACACCTCCTTCATTAAAAATGTCACGATTCCGCTGCATAATCGCAAAGCAAAAGTCGAGCTTTTTCCCCCACCTGCAACCCCAAGTGGCAGCCGAAGGAACTACGGCGAAAAGATTACGTGACCTCGCTCGGCTCTAAGCTGCAGCCTAACGCCCGCTAATGTCAGCGGAGAAAGGGAGAGGAAGCGTCCTCCGAGATAGCACACGGGAAGCTGCACGGCACTCCGAATGACGTCACTGGGAGTGCGACCAGGTGTGACCCTGAAGGCTGGGAGTGAGTTGAGGGGTGCCCGAAATGCCAATATTTATCTTTTTTTACGCAACAACTAGGACACGCAGGCGAAATCGGATTTCTGTTCTTTACTTCAAAAGTGTCAGAGGGCAACTTCCACAAATTTTTGACCGAAGTCTGGAAATCGTTGCACCCCCTTTAAGGCCCGTTCACACTCTTGCAACCGAGTACGACCGAGAGAGATGAGACTTGTTGAAACCTCTTAAAATTTCTTGGGACGAGAGAACACACTGGCACGCTGGTGCCATCTATGCGGTGACCCTGGATCTGCATTTCACAAGAGCGAAGGTTTTGCGGTATTTCCGAGGTCAAATGTGCGTAATACCTATAAGAAAGGCTCGTTTATAATGTTGACAAAAGTTTTTCGAGCCAAGAAAGAAAGGATAATGGGCGAGAGGAATAGAAAGTATGCCGGACCGCCAAGTTTACACTGCTACCCAATAGATGGCGTCAGTGTGAACTCTCGTTGTAAGAGGTTTCAAGGAACCCAGTTTTAAGAGGTCGCAAGAGTGTGAACGGGCCTTTACAATGAACGCACCGTGGAAGTTCGTTGTACATGTTTTTTTCTATGTCGAACTACTCCTATATCGAACTGATCGGGGCATTTCCTGCGGTTCATTATTAACCGGTTGGACTGTACGGAGCTAGAAATATGATCCTTTTACTCGGCTTGAAACCGATACTGGGCCAACAAAGCATGCCCCTGACGTGGATCTTTCCGCTCTGCACTTGCATTGCACTGCTGACGTCACCTGCAGCTCGGATGCATGGATTGTGGAGCTGTGTAGGGTGGAGGGATCCTTGTCATAAGCCAGCTGACTTTTGGGCTGACTTTTGCCGGCTGACTTTTGGTTTCAAGTCGTGGACAAGGATTACATTTTGTCGACCCATGGTGCCTACCACACGTTTTTAAAAAAAGTGTCATATCACACCTAAACTACACAAGGTGGAGTGCCTATTCTCTAACTGTATGTTGTGCCCCAAAAACTGAAAATTTAAAAAGTTAGTCAAAACCTTTTAGTGAATTAGCTAACTAGCCCATACGGACTCTTTTCTAGTACATATATCCCCCAACGTAGCCCCAGAAATAAAAAAACACTAGCACGAGTACCCCTTTTTTTCTTTTTTTTTAAATTCTGGTTTCCTTAAAACAAAAACCTCTGTTTACATGTAAGTGCAAGGCCATGCACCCTTTGTTCCAAACGGGAACCAAGGACAAACAAACTAGCTGTCTGGATGAACTTTGGAAGCTGCAGCATCACTCATCTTGGTGATGGGAGAGTTTGACTTCTGGAAACTGGAATGGACAGATTTGCTCTAGACCCTTCCTCGCTTTCACTTCTGATAATGTTCCGTCACTACATTTTTTTGCTCTCTATTGCCTTCCTGTCTACTTCCCTTTGTTTTTCTTCTGGGTCAGGTCCCATTTATGCAGTTAGAAAATTATTGAATGTTTCTTACCAGTTGAAAGGTGCTTCTGTTGTCCCCGTGTCCTGTTTGTGTACTGTTTGTATGTGCTACCTTAAAATGCAGTTTTAAAGTGATGGCTTTGCAGGGATTTCGGTGTCGGCATTTGTTGTCTGTCGTCACACCGGAGATGGGAAAACCCTTCTTCTCATCCCTCATGGTGCAAGGAGAGAGAAGTAGGGTGTTCCCATTGCCCGCACCGTGCAAAAAGGAAGGGAGAGAGCCCCGACAAGGACGTGTCAGCAGAGCGTCTTCCCCTGTCGTCTGCTAACGATAACTTCAAATTGGCTGTTTTCAAACATAACTCCTGTTATAAAAAATCCCACTTTGGCAGTATCCTGGTGCTACACATAATGTTGGAGGGTTTTAGGTACGACAGTGCGAAGCGGAGTCACGTGCATGGCGACGTGAAGATCTTGAGGTAGGGCAGCGCGAGGCGGACACTCATACACAGGGATGTGAGGACGGTGACGTACAGCTACCGCTTTTACCTCTTCGCCCATTGTAGGCGAAAAGGGCACCTTTTTTTCGTCAAGTTTGCTTTTTTAATTTCTGCCCTCACAAGTTGTTGGCATTATTCGCCTCGAGATTGAACCGTGTCGCCACCGTGCGGCCAAAATTTGAAACATGCGAAAGCAGGAATACCGTCGTGCGTCGTCTGCTACGGGCGCACGTTCAGAAGCGTAAATCTCAACGACCCAAGCCTGGCCCCGGCTGAGCTGAGCCCTTCTCATTAAACGCTTGTTTTTGTTGTCGTTTGTTCCTACTGAAGGCTGTGTTGTATCATTTCACATGCGTGGAAATTCAGCAACGCGGTTATTATTACGTCAGAGGCTTCCATCATCTTAGTGTTGGGGTTTGTATACAACCAATGGTCCCACGTATTTTTGTTATCTCGCACAAACCATAGCTTTCATAAAATGTTCAATGTTGATTGGAGCAGTGGTTTGATTTAAAAACTTATCCGACTGATCGCTACGCTTTAATATACTAATCAATTGATAAATTTGTTAGCCGATTTTTTACGGGTCATATTGCATGAGTCGTTAAAACTACTTTTTCTTTTTACTATCGTATGTCATAAATGGAATATTGCATTCCCATCTTAAACTTCACTTTGTGACACCTACAGAAATATGAACACGGGAAAGCCTTTTAAAGTGAAGTAATTTTTAAGTTATTATTTAAACAGCATAATCACCCTCGATGACAATCACTAGCATGCTGAAGTGGTTCACCTAAAGTTCCTAGATAAAAAGCTTCCTACAAGTAGCGATATTGTTTGAAGCGCCGTTTTAGGAAGCGAATAATGGCACACAGCAGACGTTTGAACTGAATGCCGCCATTTTGTTCCAGTGGATTGTGCTTTGTCATTTGTATTGGTTGTCGTTACTTGTAAAAGAAGTATCAAGGGACTTTAGGTTCGCCATGCAAGGATGTGTCCTAAAAAAATAAGGACGTCGGAAATGTATTGAATTGTATTGTATTCTGTGGCGCAATCTCTTTGAAACGAGTCTTAGTTGGACATTTTTGTTAGACACATAGCAGGCATTTTTAACCTTTTCCTGACTTTCTCCAGCCCATTATCTTGATTAGAAGGCAAAAACAAATATCGCAATTAAAGCACCGCTCGAATTATTTAAAGGTTAATCGATGAACTGCCCAGTCCCGATATGCGTTAAATGAGGGCGGCGGGTGATCGGAAAGTCTCGTGAGAGTCGCTAGCCCTCGCTGCGGCCGATGCCGTCTGTTTTGTGGTGCGGGTCGTTCGTTGGAGTTGTAGAGTCTACTTTGTTTGAATAGAAGATTACTTAGCCAGAAATTTATAATATTAGCCTTTTGACATCCGCGGCCCTCACTGAGAAAATTAAAGCGGGTGAACCCAGACCACTGAGAAGAGCCTCTAATAACACGCACGCTACTGCGTTGCTCAGTTACACCCGTTCGTTCCACTCGCGGCAGATATATTGGCATAGTTTGTTTCACTTATTTCAGTTGTCCTGCGAACAATCAGTTTCCGGATAGTAACAAGAAGAGGCGCTCTCTCCTCATTGCTACGTAGTAGAATTGTTCCGACTCGGAAAAACTTACCCATACCACGGCACAGTAAAGGGGAACATTGGCTACAGCGAAACTCAATAGCACGGTAATTTCTGATAGAGCACTAACTTCTCTTCATGCTATATATTTATATTACTGCAAAAGCTAAAAGTTGCAAAAGCAAAAATACATAGAACCTGCCATTTCACAGCCCACAGTAACCGTATGATGTTATCCTGGTTGGAATTCATTATTTGCTGGATTCCCACGCTGGTGAACTGATACATCTATTTTATAATATACAAATATTTAACATAAATAGTGCAGTTCATCCGGAGACAGGCATTCGTCGTGGTGATCCATGCTTCCCAATGTCTGCCTAGAGTAGACGACGCATCCACACGAGCGATTATTTAAATATAGACTGTACGCTGGTAACACGGTTCGATCTTCACTGAAGCTCCGAACGGTACCACACCATTTTCCACTAAAATTGTTTTCCCGCCGATAGTGTGCAACAAAATAAACGCAAGAATCTACACCGTCTCACGCGCGAACGTAGAAAGCCTATGGGGCGGCCATGCTTCTATCCCCGCTTTGATGATGATGATAGCGCGACAGTAGCGTCACCTCTAGGTCGATCTCAAGGCCAATAGTACTTAGAATTGAAAGCCTTTGGGAAAAGAAGGAAGTGAATGGCAATGAAAAGTGAAAGTCGACACAAACATAGCTTTCTCAAGGGTAGAAAGTTGGGCAAGTTGGTGATTCATACTGATTAAAAAGCGCGACAGGACAACGGACAGAGAAGAAGACACAGCGCTACTTACAACTCAACTTTATTTCCGCTGCAGCTCGGTATATATTACCGGCAACAACAGAAACAAGTTGGGAAAATATAAAATACACATCGTAAAAATCGTAAAAAACAGCAACATAAAAAGGCTAAAATTCCTGCATCACTCATCGGCACCCACCCGAAACTAGTCATGCTTGGTCAAGAAACTGTAATTCTTTTTCGGATAACGATAAAGAGGGTGCGCTGACACATTGCAGCCCTAATCTAGCAATTTCTCGAGCCTCGAGTATTTCCCTTGTGGTTTTGTTTCGGTTTTTGTTTAGTACTGTACAATCTGTGAAAATCGGAGTACAACCACAATCCCGGCAATGCACACCGAGGTGTCCCGATATGACGGCATCAACGTTGTAACGGTGTTCCCTCAATCTTTCATTTAGGCAGCAACCAGTCTGCCCCACCTAATGACGCCCGCACGATAATGGCACGGAGTACACAACCTCTTCTGTACACTCAACAAAGCAAGTTTTGTGCTTTTTTGTGCAGCCAGGTCTGCTTATGATGTTCGAGGTGGAATTTACCTTTTTACATAAACTAGCCAACTTGACAGGAGCTGAAAAAACACCGTTAACCCCTGCGTGCAGGCCCACTCTTTTCAGGGTATGGGACACTTTATGCAGGTATGGTATGACCACTGGTTTCTCTTTTTCCTTTTTCTGTACTTCCGTTCTATTTTTATTCTTTAACGTCTTGTTCTCTGCTACGGCTGATAGAAGAGAGACTGGATACCCCGCGGACTTGAGTCTCCACACCTGATTTGTACAACTTCCGTTGGTCTTGTGACTTCTTTAGAGCGTTACCGAAGCAGAGATTGATTATCCCCCTTTTCACGAGCTTTGAGTGCGCCGACGCGAATGGCAGGAGTGGCTTGTTCCCCCTTGGTTCATAAACCCAACAAACATGCCCTGGTCGGAAGTCAAGCCTCAGGTCTAAGTGCCGGACGAATAATCTGCTTGCCACGCATTCTCCTATAAATATGTTTATTCACCGAGAAAGTCGTATGATGCGTGCGTTATCGGTCTGCTCTGTTTCTATCTGTCCGATGGCACCAAGACAGCGTCAGTTTCGGTTTCTTTTTCTCCGAGCCCTTTGTTGTGTGGCGCTTTTATAGCAATATGTGATGTAATTGCGCGTTCTATAAATTGATACAATAAAATAAACCTCGAGAGTGAAACATAAATATAAAATAAATCTTGAGAGTGTTATCTAATATAATTGTTTGAAAATTAAAAAAAAAAGAAAAAGCTAAGTGCGAGCAGAACACTGCATCGCTATCGACAACAACTCCTGCCACTCCCGAGCAGTCAAACTAGGGATCTCGCGAACCTGCCCAGGTTCAAGTTCAACTAAGTTCGACTTTTTCGAACTTTCAACATGATGTTCGACAAAGGTTCGACTGAAGTTCTACTTTTGTGTTCATGCACAAAAATTTTAAAAAAAACGAGTTGACTCATTTGGCGGAGAAAAAGTGCAATATTTGTTGGGTTTATTGGCATCACTGGTTCACATAAATAACTAATGAAAGCTTTAAAGCGCATATTTTCATTGGTAACCATTTTACAAAATATAAAATAAACTACTTTCTAAATTATTTGTTTCCCGAAATTCGAAAGATTCGTATTGCAGCTGGCGAACACTGTCTATAAGTCAAACTTCTTCGTTCATTTTTCTTTATTTTTCCTTCCCCCTTTCCTTTATCCCCCTTTCTTTCCTTTCTCTCTACTTTCTTTCATGGGGAACCAGGTCAGCATTCCCGCTAGAACAACCTCCCCTACTTTTCTCACGTCACCTTTCTCTCTCTTTCTCAAACTTCTTCGAACTTTAGTGAAATTTCGCAGGTTTCCCGATTACAGGGTCTTTCTATTGGCGGAAATGTTGTCACGGTGCGTAGGGAGCGCTTACTTTCTTAACACGTTGAAGAGCTAATTTTCCTACACGATAATTTGTAGTGAGTGCCTTACTAGAAGCATCTTTAGCCTGCTGCAGCCCAGTAAAATGCAGTTGCATTGATTTATTTCAAAAAGGCAACAAAACGTCCTGTTACCTCTTGTTTTGCAATTTTTTTATTACAAGACACATATTCAATATTCGAAGCCCGTTTTTTGTCTTATTCGTATTCGATTCCTATTCGAAAATTTGAATATTCGCACACCCCTAGTATCAATAGTTTTCTCCTCTTGTGTGCACCTCAAGCAGCTGTACCAACGAGTAGCCAGAGCCCAAGCAGGCGCACCGTCAAACACGCCAAGAAGTTCATTCTGTGTGAAGAAGGTGCATTCGATACCCTCTAGCTGCAGGTATCAGCACATAGGCTACACTGGAAGGTGTATCACCCATGGACTTGGTGAGCATCACTTGGAAGTTTCTCAAACCTCTGAGGCCAGATTCACGAAGAGCTTCTTAGTTTACGACAACTTAGCTAAGAAGTTTGTAAGTTAAGAACATCGTAAGAAGAGGAGAAATCGGTATTCACGAACGCGTTCTTAAGTGAGAGGAGGAAAGCGACATTCTCGTACGGAAAAACTAGAACTTACCAGGTGCTTTTGCTATGGCGACGGCGTCTTCGGCAGCATGAACAACCAATCGGAGAGCTCGGCATGGTTCGGAGCAGTTCGGAGCACGTGGATTTTTAATAACAAGCGCAGGCGGCCTTTCTGCCACTGCTTGTCTGGGGTTCGTGTCCGTGCAGTGATATGTCGACGCTAACATGATTTAAACACGCCCGAATGCTGAGGCCGGGATGCGTAACCGCCTCCGTTGACTGCTACGAACTCGATCGCTATGAAGTCAACACAACTGTCATCATTGGTAAAAGACGGCCCGTGTCAGTCGTTCGCAAAGGGACGTAGATAGAAACAAATTGCCGCGGCGTTTTTCGCGGCCTCAGAGATGCAGGAGCGAGCCGACGTTAAAAAAAAGATATGTTTGAACTACGAGAGTGTCAGCAAGAGCCACGTAATACCTGTTCACACTCGGAGCGGACGCGCTCGTTTGATCGAAGTGCTGGGTTCGAGCTGTTGGGCCGCGAATTGATAAGCGCTTCGGGACCGATCCTTTACGATTCCAACTCGATGCTGACGTGACACCCGGCAAAGAAAGGTTGGACCGGCATTGCGACCCACGAACTGTTATAGCGATCGACAGTGAGGTGCAGTCGTGTCAGAATAAAAATGGAATACTAATAACAAAGTGTGCATACCGTGTTGCGAAGGTAATCCATACGGCGTTTATTTGAGCTCTATATCACACAAAACGGAGAGATAGAATCGATGACAGCCCCTTTTCGACGACAGTGTTCGTCACCGCTGCCTCGGAAAACAAGGAGATGACAAGAGGAAGAGATTGACCTCTTAATCTAAAATTGAGGTCAGCGATCAAGCTATAACACGGGAAGGGTTCACAAGGGTCGCGCGGGCATATTCCATTCAGCATGCCAGCCGGTCGTGGGCAGACGGTCTTGGCCAAGGACCGTCAGAGCACCGCCACCGAGTCGGAGTGCCTGCTAGGCCTATCTGCCGGGCTCGCTTGGTGAGGGTCGGTGGAATCGTGGCCGTTGGAGCTTTTCCCGGGTGTTTGTGGATCCAGCGTTCTTGTTCGTCGTGGTCTGTTTCAAGTACTTTTTACTTTTTTCTTGCTACTTGAAGTCGGGACGCGTGAGAAGCGCACATAGAAAAATAAACGTCCGTTGGTCATCGGGGTTAAAGGGATTGTCCGGTCAAATTTTGTATTCAAGAAAACAATTGAATATCATTGTTATTGCCTCGAGACGTATTGTACGTTCAATATCTGAATTTTATATGACCCTCTGCGTGAGTAATTGAATTTATGCTGCTCCAATCGCATTCTAGCGTAAACACTGCTTTCGTTGGCAACATTGAAGCTCTGACGTCACAAAACACAAAGCGAGCATTTTTGTCTGCCTCAGCGTGCTTCGTTTTTGTTGTTGTGCTCGACTTGTTTCGTAGTTGGGTGAGATTTTTTGCACGGTTGGGTGCCACAATTACCGGCCAGCACATGCGAGCCAAGACATGACGTTCCACACTTTTCCGCGAGACGTGCAGTGACGAGCGAAGTGGATCGTCGCCGTGCGTAGGGACTAGGTTCCCGTCAAGATCAAGATCCCGCTTATGCAGCAATCATCTCACAGAAGAGAGCTACGAGCTGAGCTCTAAGCGGACAGAAGGCTCGTAAGCTCAGGTGTGATGCTGTGCCAACGATATTAAACTACGTCCATCCACTCCTCGCCCAAATCTGATCAATCAATTTGATTATGCAACGAAACGTAAACCAACGGCTAGGCCATCTGGAAACGATACCAGAAGTTGTATTTAGCACGTGTGCAGCCCGGCTCTGTTTGACCCGCGTCTGAAAATGGAGCGTGACTACGATTCACCAAGCTCGTCCAAGTCAAGGGACGACATACATTTGAACGATTCGTCGTTTGTCATCGACCCGCGGACGTCGCCTCTGAGGGGACGACCCGCAGCCTCATCACCGATCCAGTGGATCCGCTGACATGTGTACCCAGATGCCGCTTCGTGTACTTAGGTGCCGCTTCAGAGGCGAAACCTGCATCCTTTACTTTGCAAGTGCCCCTAGTTCGATCGGTGGCAACCGCACTTGTGTTTGCGCGAAACGGCAGACGTTTGCTCGAAGCTTATGGCTGTCTGCGAGTAATTTCCTGCTAAAAGGCGCGACTTTTTTTGCACATGCTTGGGAACTGCATTAAAAGAACCGTATTTAAGTAGGGTACAGCCTAGGAGACTATATAATTCGAAACAAAATACAAGACATCCATAGACCAACGCTTGTTATCCCGACCATCCGACAAACCTTTGCGTTTTGTGACGTCAAGCAGCACCTACGGATGTCAGCCATTGACACTGGCGAAATTCGGGGTGCAGTTTCGTACATAGGCTCATGAAAGGTTTAATTAATAACGGGAGATCATATATCAAAATAAAAATGACGTTTGTCTACATGAAGGCTCCCTCGACGTAACGAGCGCAAGAACTCAAGTACTTCCGGTTTCGACCGGACAATCCCTTTAAGTAACTGAGCGACGCTGTCGGCCATGCTGATTTGATCGTAAGAAGTGCGTAAGACAGCTTCGGAGCTGCCGTAGGATTTTGTCGTAACCTGCGCAAAACTTACGAAAATTTCGTTCCGTGAATACGAAGTTGTTCTGCTTACCTCTAGAAGGTAGTTTTAAAAAGCGCAAAGGACTAAGAAGAGAAGGAGGGGACAGGACAGAGCGCTTACTTACAACTGTCAAATTTAATAGAGCATCTAGAGAACGAGAAGGTAGAAGTGAAAAAGGAGAAAAGAAAGATTAAAGTCACAGCTGCTACAATGTACACGTCTAGTTTTTGAAATTGAAATAAAAATTATTTTAACTTCAGCTAAAAGCAAAATACTTGTCACGTAAAAAACTCTATAAAACAAAAAGATAAAGAAAAATAAATAGAAGAAAAAGGAAGGAAGAAGAAAAAAATATGCAGAGCAAACGCCTAAAAAGTCTTCAGGTAAAACACCGCTAGAACTGAAGGTCTTTTTGTGTTTCAAGTCTTCAGGGGAAACACCGTAGGAACTGAAGTTCTTTTTGTGTAAGGTTCACTGACAGTGCACTTATGGCTGCGGTCCCACGGCGGCCATCTTGAACAAGGCGTTAGTTCAACCAATAGATGGCGACACGCACCCGTGGGGTGGCCGAAACATTGGTTCACGGTGGGATGGCTCGAGCACCATCACGTTCCCCTCCTTGCTCGCGCCGCTGCCAGCTGTGCTCAGCTGGCTCAATAGCGTGGCCCAGCAAACG
>JAZHYW010063819.1:0-30541 GCA_037355805.1 Ixodes ricinus | reverse complement strand
TGCCACTTCTGAACTTCCGGTTTATCACTCTAAGCCCTCTACCCGTTGGGCTTTGGCCCAGCAGAACTACGTTCGTAAAATGGCGTCACCTGTTGCTGGCTTCACGCGGCGGTACCGTGCGTGCTTCCAGTCATTCGGCGGTCGTTGCCATGATGACGGCGAGGAACACAGACGAACTTTATCTTGCGGAAGAACGCCGCGGCGAAGCGATACCAGGTGCGTTCTAAGGCCCCTCCCGCATGCTTTTCCAATGGGCGGGAGGGCGAACAAAAAAAGAGTTCGAAATAAGGACTTAACGCAGAAGGCTGCATTTCTCCAGCGCCTCGTAATTTGACGAGCCTTACACTACGAAAATCATGTTTTTGGCCGTCCCGCGTCCTGTTTTTTTATCCGCAACATGGGTCTAAAGTAATCAACCTGCCACTTTATCTTGCGGAAGAACGCCGCGGCGAAGCGATACCAGGTGCGTTCTAAGTCCCCTCCGCATGCTTTTCAATGGGCGGAAGGCGAACAAAAGAGTTCCGAAATAAGGACTTAACGCAGAAGGCGGCATTTCTCCAGCGCCTCTTAATTTGACGAGCCTTACACGAAAATCATGTTTTTGGCCATCCCGCGTCCTGTTTCTTTTATTTGCAACATGGGTCTAAGGTATCAAACTGCCTATATATGTATATATATCATCTGTCTCCTTTCCCAATACACTTGTGAGTGAGCACCATGCTTGTCTTCTAATTCATGAGTCTCGTCTTTTAGCGCTTTTATGCCATGGTTCTATACAGTCAACAGCAACTAGCCCAACAACAAGTTCTTTTACCAAAAGGAAGGACGAGATCCGGTTATGCTGACTGGAGCCTAAAGGCAGCCCTGTCACACCGAGGGCAACGCGACGGCAGCAACAGCTTAGGCCACCGTTGTCCAACAGTCGGGCTACCTCGTTGCTCCTTCCTGTGCTGTTCTCAAGACAAACCCGTCACATCGGCGGCAACGGCAGGGACAAGCATGTGACTGACAGACGAAATGCTGGCCTCGGTATGGCGGCTTTCGGCTTAACAAAAAACAGCAAAAGGGTTGATAACTGGGCTAGTTAGGTAAGTAAGACGGACACTTCTGCGCTAAAACCGTTCAAATGAACAAAAACAGCTAGCAACTTGTGATGCAGGACAACGTGTGTTACCTGACTCGCTGGCTGAGCGAATTTCGGGCCGGCAACACGACAACACACATAGGCTTCGATGATGCAGAACTTGCTGCCTACAAATAACGTGTAACGCTCAAATAGAGGCTTGTAAAATGTTATTTAACAATAATTAAGGCTGGCGTGCAGATTAAATTATTTGATAAATGTTTTTACGGCGTAATTACGGAAAGCGATTGTCGAAATGGTCACAGCTATGGTCGGAACGTTCAGACTAGTGTTGAAATTAGAACTGCCGAGAAACCAGAGTCACATTACTGCTGGTGGAATAAAATGGCATGCCCACTCACCCGATAAAGTACAATAAAATCCGAAAATGCAAAAACTAAAATTTTGAAGCATTAAATCGACCACACTGATATGATTGTCGTGTTGCTTGGAACTTGAAACAGCCGCCATCAGACACCTGATTCGTTTAAAAAATACCCCGGACATTTTGGGGAAGGGCGGTCACATAGCAGGCGATAGGCAAATAGACAGCGTTGAAAAATATTTATTCCACCAATTGTTATGAAGGCCGATCGAGTCGGTGTCGCAGTATTTAACAACACCACGCTACAAAAGATGCTTTAGGGTTCTGCCGGTGCTAAACTCTATTTTACAGTAGAATAGGAATAGAACGAAGAAAAGAACCGGACAGAAACAGTTCATACAGTTTTCCTCGGTTAGGGCTATCTGCTTTGTCAACGAGATGAAGTACATACTGATAAAAAAAAAGGGTGGAAAATTCTCCCCGAAGTCGGGATTTTCGAATCGCAGTCACTGGTTGATGTCGTCGCGACGGTAATTTCCGGCTCTTCAAACACACTGGCGCTTTGCAGCAGTAACATTTCCAGCGACTCCGCGCCCCACACTAACGAAGGTAAACAGTCAAGATGCCGGAGAAGTTCCCCGTGTTGTCCCCGCCGTCAGCGCGGTGTGACAGGGTTCTGGGACAACAAGCCGGACAACACGAGCTGGCAGGCGCGGCAGCAACATGCTGCCGGACTGTTAGTCGTTGCCGCGATGCGGCGAGCCGCTGGCAGCACGATTTCCTCGATGTTGACCGGATAGAGCGCTTTGTCCAACTGTTGCCGCAGTGTTTACTAAAGCGTAGCACAAACCATGGTCTGAAATGGGAAGAGCTAAGCGCTCGTGCACTATTTCCCCTTCAAAAGCATATCTTTCTTCTCGTTTCCCACTCGAATCGGGCGCGACATATTGTGACCGCTGCCGTCCCATGTGATCCGGCGCGATTCGGTGGTCTATAGAAACCGGCGTCATCTTTGTGCAAGGCGTGGCGGTGGCTCCGTTGCCTCACAAACAGACCGTAAAGCTTTTTTTTTTACCCCGATCCTGGCGTTAACGCGAAGCCACCATGCTGCGCTGCGGATTGTATAAACAGCGTTGCCAAAGGGAAGGAGCATTTTGCCGTCCCGGCGGGATAAGAAAATGTTCGGCGACGAAAACAATGGAGGCAGCCAAAACAAGTTTCCGACCGGATTGGTAGGAAATGTTTCGATTGCCTCCATGGGCGGCTTTGCGAGGTTAGTCGTTGTAAAAGCTCTCAGGATCGCATTACCCGCAGCTTTTCAGTCTCGCCGACGAAAGATCATGTAATACGGTACCGCAAGACCATACAAACAGGAACCAAATCGCTCTGGCACGAAGAACTTCGACACGTCTTTTAGCGCGTATTTGATCGCAGAAACTGTCTCGCTGGCGCATACCTAGCTCGCTTACGCATTTAGTCGGCCGAGTTGAGAACGATGCGTGAGAGACTGAGGTGCCACTAAAAAAAGAAAAGAGGATAAGTTACCGCGTTACCGTGAGGCATAACGCGTCCAGTGGAAGTAGAGTCACCAACGATTAAGCAACTAGCGCTTTTGTTGTGCAACACATTTCCACGATCGGCGATGTAAGCAGGAACTAAGTTGACATATTTCAGGAAAAAAGACATGCGACCTTCCGAGCACCAAAGCGAGCCTCCCAGCTCTAAAAAACATTATGCGAGCCTCGTCGTTTGCTGCCAATGCTTTTCGGACATGCCATGGAATACCACAAAAGATTTTGACATTGTTTCTGCAAACAAGAATGCATATTACTGCGAAGAAACACAATGCCGAAGCGGAACGAAAGCGAGTGGCGGTAAGGAATTGTGGTAGCAGGGGCATTGCAAAAATATGCAGTCGCAAATGTGCAATGAACGTTATGTTTCAATGTTGTTGTTTTTTAGCACCGCTCTTTTTGTATAGGTTTATGTGTGATCAAAAAAAGTTTGTTTCGGATCTTCAGTTACAGCAGACCAGTATAATCTATGACGACATCCTGAACAAAAAGGCTTGTTTTGCAATGCTTGGTGCTTTTTATTTTTTTATTTTTGTAGGAGGTTGTATATGGTGAGAAATGTGCAGTAGCTATTTTGTTGCGGATGTCATTGTTGATGAACAGGAGTGTTCATTTAAGGGCAACTCGGCCAGTGCAATATGTTGTCTTGTAGCAATAAATATTTCGTCTTCATCCTTGTATGTGGTTTGTCCTCTGTGATTAATACAACATCATTTAGTGGTCAAGAACTTCGAAGCTTCTGGGCGAGTTGGTTATTCATGATACGGCATTCACAGCGCACAAGGTCGAGACACACTTAAAAGTACTATCACGCACACGGAAGGAAGGACGGACACTACACAGCGCTGACCAACTAGCTCGAAGATATGTATGCATCATCTTCATCTTCCTTCGCTATCCGATGCAAAGAATTGGTGAACACGAAAACCTGGAGAACGTATGGAGAAACGAATGAAAGGAAAATGGAATAAAAACAAAAAATAGGAGCAAAAATTAATAATGAATTCCCTATACAGCGGACGTTGCCACTGTGCTTATTCTGGGCCAGTTCAACCTCTTTTTCCGTTAAGGCTAGCGATGGAGTGCTAACACATATTCTATCAAGCCTTACAATGTTAGCGGTTTCTACTATTTCTCGCGTCAGTTTGTTCCTGCTCCCGTCCGGAGAATGGTTCATTTGTCCAGGAGGGGAGAGCATCCACAATCTCTTGCAGTGGATGCCTATCATGACCCGGAGTGGCATTTTTGGCGGTGTTGTTATGCTTCCGCAGTCGGTCATTTAGACGGCGACCCGTCTGTCCGATGTAACGCTTGCCACATGTGAGGGAAGGAGTAGATGACTCCTTCATTGTAGGACACGAACTTGGTCTGGTGGTTCTTGATGCATCCAACTGGCCGACTAGGATGTCCCATTCGCTACCTTCTTGCATAAGCTAGCAGGATTTATTCGGCGCGGAGAATACCCAACGTCAACGTTGACTCTGTTGGCCAGTTTCTTCAGCTTGTGGGACAGGTTATGCGATGTGGGGAACTATGACTGGCCTTGTGGTGCGGTCTCTTGTTTCTGCGCGTTTCTACTATTTCTCGCGTCAGTTTGTTCCTGCTCCGTCCCAGAATGGTGCATTTGTCCAGGAGGGGGAGGAACATCCAACCGCTAACATAGTAAGGCTTGATAGAATATGTGTTAGCACTCCATCGCTAGCCTTAACGGAAAAAGAGCTGAACCTATTTGCAGACAGCAGCACAGTAGCAACGTCCGCCGTATAGGGAATTCATTATTAATTTTTGCTCTTTTTTAGTTGCTTTTATTCCATTTTCCTTTCTATTCCTTTTTTTTTTATACGTTCTTCGGGTTTTTTCAGTATTCACCTCCTTTTGCATCGGATGGAAGGAAGATGAAGATGATGCATAATATGGCTGAGTTGTTAGTCAGCGCTGTGTGAGTGTCCGTTCGCTCCTTTGTGTGCGTGAAAAGTACTTTTACAAGTGTTGGTCTGACATTGTGCGCTGTGAATGCTGTATCATGAATAACCAACTCGCCCAAGCTGAAGTTCTGACCAATTTCATTTCTTAGTACATCGGGCCCCATTCTGCATCTTCATTTCCGAACCCGGCGTCCTTGTGACCCTCGTTGCCGTTAGCATTTTGCCAAGTGGACGTTCAGTTATTGCCTCCGGGTCCATCTTTACACTCCGGAAGCCAAAAGAATGCATGTTTGAGGCTTTGCCCCATCAGTAGGCCACGGCAGGAGGTTATGCCAAAGATTTCGCATAAGCTGAGTGGCACCGGCAAACAAGATTATACCGGAACAGTTTGTTCGTGCTGTTGTGCAACTGTTTGAGTCCACCACTGCAGAGAAAAAGAGCATGGCGTGAGTACTCCAACCTCACGGACCGCACAACGCGAATTTCTGTGGCGACTCACCTGCGAAGCATCTCAGGGCCCTCACTCCACTCGAAAGACACGGCACCAAAGCCAACCTCTGCGTAGTCGTCGGCGACATCCCTCTTCCGCCAAGCGTGAAGCAGGTACTCAGCCTCAGGTCCGAAGTTCGCGGTGTGGAACCCCGCAGAGTCGGCACCTGAGCTACTCTCCTTGGTCCGGCGAGCTTCACAGCGAGCCTCCAATGCTGGAATTGATCGGTGTATTTCAGAAGGAGTGCACATTCTTTCGCGCCGCGCAACCCAGAATCAGGACCACCATCCGTTGAGAGGGAAGAAACCCCACCTGACAGGAGCACGGCCTATCGCTACTAAGCCGGCAGACAAAGAAGGTGGTTTTGTGCTCATGCACAAGGACTTGTTTGGCAACGAGCGACCTTAACGGCCGCCTGGGTCACGTCTCCACCGCCGCCAAGATGCCGCCTTAAGCAAAAAAATCAAAAGCCAAGCCAAGAAGTTATGTACGCCCCTTGACCTCAAGCGACTTTGTTCATCCATCGACCAGTAGAGACAAATTATCCAGCACCCGAGATTTTCTTCAGTGCAAAAAAACGCACTGAGACTGATTGCCCCCTCAGGGTCATTGTGGCTGAACGAGGCACCTGGCAGAAGTCCATCGCTGCGTTCCTCCAAGGCAAACTAAACCCGCTCGACGTCAACGAGTCCCTAACAGATTAGGAGCCTCGAATGACGTCTGGCGAGTCCTCCATGATGTGAAAGATATAAGCCTCAACGTCTTTCCATCGACGTCAAAGAGTCACTATTATGCCCTACCTCAAGACCGTCTTCTTAGGTACATTGAGGAGAAGCGTGGATGCCCAAGGTGTCGCAGCCTTTCAAGCTTATTACGCGTCAGGTGTGCTCAGCTAAAAAGGTTTTTTACGATACCAATAACCACCTACCTGAATTCTGCTTTTGCAACCTGGGAAGGCTTAACCTACCTGCAGAAAACGGGAGTATGTATCGGGTTAACCTGTATAGCTCCTGTCCTCAGTGACATTTCTGTATCTGGCATTTCATAACAGATTGTTGCGGCATAACCATGGCCAGTCCAAAGCTGGCGTGAAAATGCTTCGGTACGTGGATGATTACTTGGTTTTTACTTGACTGCAGATAGTTTCCCGAGCCTTTCCCCGTCTTGGTGGCCAGTGTTCTGTCCACATTCCAGGACTGCCAACTTCACCTGCGCTAAAACTCACCCATGAACTTCCGGTTGAACGCGATCTATAAGATTCTTAGACCTTCGACTCTTTTTCGAAAGCAGTCACACCTGCTGGTCCTACGAACCCCGAAGCAAAGAAGCCACTCCTCGACGCGTAGTTCCGCTTCATTTCCAAGCTTGTTAAAGGAGGCGTTAGCCAAACAAGGAGCCTCCAAGAAACTCTCTTTGAAAAATCTTGCGAAAGCATACTCGTCCATATGAGTTTCAACACGCAAATATCTAGGTTGATTTCAGCGGGCTACCCTCTTCACAGCGTTATTAGCTTCAGTGGTCGAAGCCTACTCAGGGAGGCTAAGCAGGAAGGAGCTTACACGCAGAAAAAGAGACCGCACCACAAGGCCAGTCGTAGTTCCCCTACACTCTGACCTCGTCCCACAAGCTGGAGAAACTGGCCAACAGAGTCAACGTTGATGTTGGCCTTATTCTCCGCGCCGAATAAACTTGCTAGCTTGTGCAAGAAGGTGAATGGGACATCTAGTCGGCCAGTTGGGTGCATCAGGAACCACCAGACCAAGTTCGTGTCCTGCAATGACGGAGTCATCTACTCCTTCCCCTCACATGTGGCAAGCGTTACATCGGACAGACAGGTCGCTGTCTAAATGCCCCGACTGCGATGAGCATAACAACACCGCCAACATGCCAATTCGGGTGCGACATTTAGGCATCCACTGCAGAGGTTGTGGATGTTTCTCCCCTCCTGGACAAATGCGCCATTCTGGGACGGACGCCAGGAGCAGACTGACGCGAGAAATAGTAGAAACTGCTGGCATTGTGAGGCTTGATAGGATATGTGTTAGCGCTCCATCGCTAGCCTTAACGGAAAAGAGGTTGAACCATTTACGAATCAGCTTTGCAGTAGCAACGTCCGCTGTATAGGGAATTCATTATTAATTTTTGCTCCTATTTTTTGTTTTTATTCCATTTTTCCTTTCATTCCTTCTTTTATACGTTCTTCAGGGTTTTTTTTTCAGTGTTCACCTCCTTTTTGCATCAGGTAGTGAAGGAAGATAGAGAGATGATGCATAATATATTCGAGTTGTTAGTCAGCGCTGCGTGAGTGTCCGTTCTTCCTTTGTGTGCGTGAAAGTACTTAAGATGTGCCTGACCCTGTGCGCTGTGAATGCCGTATCATTTAGTGTGAAAACCGAGCAAAAAATTGCCATGACTCTTTGAAGGCTTTGCTAGAGCACCTCTCTCTCCTCACGCAGTAAAGTACGCCCGCGAGTGTGCGGCAAAGCTTATACGCTTTGCAAGTGAACTCAAGGGCATATTATGCACTTGAGAACGTCAATACAATATCTCGACACACATTGAAGGGACACTGAAAGGGGTATTTATGCTCGCCGAGGTTTTTAGTTGTGCGTGACATATGAGAGCCCAACTACCCAGAACACATTTTGCGGCTTGAAATTCGGTTTTCTTTCCGCCCGAAACCGCTGATCAAGAACTGGCCGGTTCGAGTCTCGCTCACTCTCTTTTCCGTGGTCACGGGCCGTTTTCTAAGGTTTCGACGCGACCACCAAATTTAATCAAAGTCGCTGGTCACTGAAGGCACACACTCAATATTAAAAATAGAAAAGATATGAAACCCATTTTTTGTGGCTTCTAAAAAGCTGCAAATACGTTGATTGAAAGAGAAAAAAGTTTTACAGAGAACCGGAAGCATTCTGTGCGTGCGTCGTTTCGCGTATCTTGGGACTCGCGGGGACGGCGATGGCAGCGGACGACGGGCGTGGGACCTCTACTTCAGAACTGTCGTTCGCGGTACCGGCGAATTCTGTCTGCCTCTAAGAGAGATATTTGGAACTAATCAAAAGAATTGGTATTCATCCCGTACGACACGCCCGACCACCAAGCCGATCTGCACGAAGACGTCGCCGAGCCGTCGCTCCCTTCTCGTGGCTGAAGAAATCGCTCGCGCAAACGTCAGGCACGACGTGTCTACTTCGAGTTGGATATGCACGCGTACGATCTCTTTACTAGGTGCGAAGGTCGCCAATGCGTGGTGCTTCCCGACTTCGACCCGGGAGTGATTTTGCTGGAGGAAAATCGGCAGCAAACTTTTCGACTTAGTTTACCGGCTGCGTTATTACTGAGGAAAGAGATCCCCCAGTAGTTCAGGCAATAAAGAAAAAACAAACCTAGTAGCTCAGTGGAAAGACGTCCGCTTCACACGCTGCAGAACCGGGTTCGATCCCCAGTGAAAGCGCAATTCTTTTTCTTTTTCAAACATTTTGCGATGTTTAAATTTCTTTTTTTTTTACAATTATCACCGAAGAAACAAACAAAAAATTACAAACAAATGTTGTGGACGAAACGTTGCTGAATTAAATGATATGGGATTTCTTTTGACACCTGCGAACTCAATGTAATCACTTTCACACAAATGCAAGGAACATATAAATCAGGTAGCGTCCGCTTTCCGAGGTGCCCGTAAATGTTCTACAGGAATTGCAGCCAGCCATTGGTCCTGATCCTGTTGATCTTTCGGAAACTTTGTCGCACAATGCCACTTTTTCGGACTGCAGGACATGTGAGCCAGCTCTTCACGCAACATCTTGGGTGTATTCTTTTCGGAGCCGATCATGGAAATTCACCACGGGCACTCACTACTCATCTCCAACTCCTCAATGTACAAAACAACTCATCTTGGAGTACAGAACAGCGAGCGGAACAAACATAACTGCAAAAGAATCGCACGACAAACAGCTACCGCTACGCCGCCACGCATGTCGTTTGATACGCAAAGGGAAAAAAAAAGCGCACGGTCGGGTGTAGCCACGTGACTTCCGCCACTCACTCTCTCCTCTCCACTTCTACGACCTCCGTGCGCGAGTTTCGGTTTCGGTTTCGAGCAATTGCGTCTTTTGGCTTTATTTAAAAATATACGCTACTCTGTTGCAAAATATTAATTGGGTAATCCTCCGACACCATCAAAAAACGCCTGGCAAAAAATGAAAAAAAAAATTTGGGGGGGGGGGGGGCGGGGGGGGGGTCAGTGTCACTCTTTAAAAGGGCCCTGCAACGACTTTTTGACTGGTTTTTAATTTGCATCGAACCTGAGCGCACTGAACGTAGTAAGTTAATAAAACTTTTCTTTTCTCAAATTTCGCTATGTTTTAAAAGTTATAGGCAAATTCGAATTACAAAAGCAAGCAAAAAATAACCTCCTCCAAAAAATAACGAAAGAAAAAGACAAACACAAAAAACGGGCTTGAGATGTTTTGTTTGACCCTTTCGTTCGTCGTTTCTGTCTTTTTAAAAATATGTAACATCAACCAGCTCACCTGTCTACTTACTCTTTCTGCTAAAATACTGACCGTTTTCGGTTAACACCGAATTTCAAAAAACTAATTTGGCATATGTTAATCGGCCTTTTATCGGTTCGGTTAACTCTACTTAAAAACAAGAATTATAATTATAACAATAAATTAATAATATTATTAAATACTTTATGAAATATCAAGGATTCAAAACCACCACTAAAAACACATCTGATTCGATTTTGAAATTTCTACATGCAGGCGGCGAGTGGCTCACTAAAGTGTTTCAAGAAGCTGATTGATTTCTCTTCTTTCACAACCTCTTTGCTTTGATGTCGTCACTATCGATATTTCAATCAAACTTAAAGCCCGTCTTTTTATTTAATTTTTATTTTTTTTACGAGCCGGCACAAATTTTTTGCTCATAAGCCATGCCACGAAAAACAAGACTTCACAATCGGTGCTCGCACACACATTGCGGAACGCAAACAGGCCACTCTCTAGTGCGAATATAATGATCGAGGAAAGCAGCCCTAATAATAATTCAAAATCAAAAAGTGAAGGCAAGCTATACTGCGTTGAAAGTGCGATAAACTGTATATTTATTCGTTAAATAGCCATAATCTGGAGAGAACACTGAAAAAGTATATTCTTGTACGACAAAAAAGTGCTTCGTTTCATTTTTTAGGTATTGAAAGGGCAGGAGCTCGGCCGGTATTTTAGCTACCTAAACAAGGTACATTTTCGGAATAGCCAGGCTTTACTCATCCTCCCGTGCTATTTTTTATATCTACATTTAAAAGAGTTTTTCAAAAAAAACGACTAATAAAAGTTATGCAAAAATTAAAATTATTATATCTTCGCTCTATCCAGTCATGTTGAGTAACTTTATTAGGCGAGCATGCCGTCTAAAAACAGTTTTTTCCGCGTTTATGTTTTTAGTTTTGTGGCGTGAGCTAGCCTGCATAGAAATTCGGACCAAGAAACTTCTGGAGCAAGTTCTATAACAAGTCACGTGTTCAGTGTTGCCAGCAGAGCCCTGAGACTCGCTGAGCAAAATTAAATTAAATAACTTCGCAAAAAAAGTTATTGCGAGTTGCAATTTGGATGACTAGTTTAGATCTGTTTTGAGTCACAATTAGTGACTATCAAAATTTCGCCGGGTCTCACTTTTAAAGGAGATTGCCTCAGTGAGCAAATTTCTCTACACAAACCTGAGTTTCAGGAATCTACGAGAGCATTGTTTTTGTTTGTTTGTTTTTTTGGTTTTTTCTAGGTTCATTATAAAGACGCAATGAAGGTTGTACAGCCCTGAGATATTTCCTCGAACGCACGGATGATTTTATTAAATTAATAAATCTAAGGCCCTTTGGACTCTTTTAAGCGCATTTTGATTCACCCAAAAACAGTAATCGTCGATACATGTAAGTAACGCAAAGCGTGAATTTTATCCAAGGACTTTAGCTTTTAGCTCTTGTAGATTCTCTGGCTTGTATCGCCCGCTCGACATTTCGGTCATTTTTTGGACCATCTTGCGTTCACAAAAAGCATGTGCCGTGGCAGCGTGAGAGCTCACTCTATAAGGGGCATTCACTGGACGCCATATTTGAGGGCTATGTTTAAAGCGCATGCTCAGAACGAACTCACAGTAATAGGCTGATGAGACGAGCAATCTTGATGGTGCAGAATGTACGTTGCAAAAGAACTGCGGAAGCTCGCCGTCAGCACGCGCTCAGCAGTCGCGCACACAGCTATGGCCGCCAGTGAATTGGCCCTATTGGGAGTGTTCATTGGCGGCCATATCTGTGTGCACGGCTGCTGAGCGCGTGCTGACGGCGAGCTTCCGCAGTTCTTTTGCAACGTGCATACTGCACCATCAAGATTGCAGGTCTTAGTATGGGAGCTTGTTCCGAGCATGCGCTCGAAACATCACCATGAAATATGGCGTCCAGTGAATATCCCCTATAGACGGCGGGATTAGGCTTTATGCGAGATGTTTTTAATGGCGCCCTCCTATGGTTCCCTCTCGTCGCGTCATTATACTGCGAACAACAAGTTCGATGGTGCTTATAATTAGCATGTTGGAAGCTTGAAATCATTGCTCTTCAAAGCAACACTAACAATACCGTCAAAATTCAAGTTCTTACATTCCTCTTATTTCCGTCGATGACAAATCCTTTGCTGACGTGGCAGGCCGACCACAGCGACGCTTTTCATCGCGCACATCGCCAATACACCATTTCAATGTCTGCGAATCCAGGGTACAACGTGCGATCACCACACCCCAGCAAGCGCATGTTCCTCGCCTCGCAAAGCGAACAAATCACGTGCCATACAAAGGAACGCTGAGAATGGCACCTACCAGACATCCTTTTTTTATCCCTTTTGGGAATGCCTATACTCTTTTTCATGATCTATCGGTGTCAAAACGCTGTAGTGTTTTTCGCATTCGTTGCGTGTTGATTTTAGGCGTTTTTGGTTCGGTCAGCAAGTTCCAAGCTAATTGGAAGGATTGCAGGAGTCATGCAGCGACGGCGAAGAGCCAGTGCAGCCGCCGCGTTAAACTGGCGCTGTAATCGAGATCCGGAGCGGAAGAGCAGGGTGTCGTCTGCATCTGTTGTCTCTTGTATCTTCACGCCACGCCGTATGCCGCGTTTGTTTGTTGTTTGATGGGATTATTCGCATTTATTATGTAATAAAATATATAAACGGAATATGTTTTATGAATATTTTTATTCGGATACACTAAAAACGTTTTCAAAGCAAAATGCGATTCTATTTGCATTTTTAACGGTTACCGTCCGCGTCGTATCCTTCCCATGAACATCCGTGTCTTTTGACCATGAACGCCCCGATAAGATTTAGATTGATTTGCCAATAGTATATGAAGTCCAAGTTTATACAGCTTCGTATTTCAACGATGTGTTGGCGGCATTATAATAAATTTGCGTGTGACATTACTTGGCGGCAGCGCGAGGTCGTGGTCTTCGAGGACGAAGGCCTGACGTCAGCGTCATTTGTCCAAAAACTTTATTGACCGTCACTCTGATCTTATTAAGATCAAGCGTTTCTGCTGATTCAAGAAAGTTCCACCTGGAACTGCCAGACCAATGTGAATTCTCTGCGTTTTTCATCGGGTGTCGTTGGTGGGCAGCCACGGAGAGCAGTGGACAGAGCATGCCACATTGGGATCAGATACGCAGACACATGAATGTCAATGTACCGAATCGCCGACTTCTGTGATGTATCGTAGTCGTCAGACTTCATCCCAAGGCTGCTTATATTTGTAGCTAAAACACTAGTTTTTTTTACAGCCACATGAGGCCGACTCGGTGGCTCCGAGGCGAGAGCGCCGGCCTACGGATCCCCAGATAGCGGGTTCGAATCCCGGCCAGGGTGCCCGCAATCTGACGGAGGCTTCTGCGGAGAAGGCGCCTTCGGTTGCACGTCAAAAGATCCCCAGCTATTCCAAATTACTCCTCGGTCCTCCGCTGGGGCGTGCCAGATGCCCGTGGTTCGTTTGGCAGATAAATCCCCCAACTTTCACAGCAACATAAGGATAAGCTATGGATGTGCCCGATTAGCTATGCAGATAGTAAAGCGTAGAATGGAGCAATGGACAGAAGATATGCAAATACTTAGCGAGCTCCAAAATGGATTCCGAAGAGATAGAAGACTGGAAGATAACTTATTCGTCACCACTCAATGTATAGAAATAGCAATGATGAACCACACTACTTTATGGTAAGCTTATTTGGACATCAAGGGAGCGTACGATAATGTGAACCGGGAAAAACTCTGGGGTCAGCTGAAGGAGTATAATTTAGATACAATTTTGGTTAGGTTTCTTCAGCAGGTGTACACAGACAATAAGGTAGTGATAACATGGGAAGCAGAAACTACACAACCCGCAGCAATAAAAAGAGGACTCAGGCAGGGGTTCATGACATATCTCAGTAAAATGGAAAAGAAATTAGAGCAGTGCAACTTAGGTTTTGATGCGAGTTATATGGAAGGAGGGAGAAATGTAGTACAGGTAATACCAGGACTGATGTATGCAGATGACATAGTACTCATGGCAGATAACCAGGATACATTACAGGAACTAGCTGGAATATGTAAAGAGGAAGGGAGACCTTGGGCATGAATTTTAGAAGTGACAAGTCTGGAGTTATGGTTTTTAACGATGAAAAGAGGGAACCCCTGAGGATTCAAGACATTGTAATAGACCATGTAGGAAAATACAAACAACTGGGAGTCTGACTCAATGAGGGAAGGAAATATCTAGAGGAACATGAGGAGAATATAATTAGAAAAGGGAAAAGAAATTCATCTATTATGAAGCTGAAGGCACTATGGAATTATAACAGATATGAAGTGGTCAGAGGTATATGGAAAGGAGTGATGGTACCAGGACTGTCTTTTGGCAATGCAGTACTGTGCATGAAATCTGAGGTTCAATCAGGATTAGAAATTCGACAAAGAAGCGTAGGCAGATTGGCACTGGGAGCACATGGAAAAACACCAAATGAGGGAGTACAGGGGGACATGGGATGGTCGTCTTTTGAGAGCAGGGAGGCAATTAGTAAGTTGAAATTTGAACAAAGGTTGACCGAAATGGATGATACGCGGTGGGCACGGAAGGTATTCAAGTATTTATACATGAAAAGTTTAAACACAAAAATGGACAAACCGGACCCGAAAGCTTACATTTAAATACCTACACACTGGTGATGGGGCTGAACAGACTACTTCAGTGAAAAAGGGGGTGAAAGAGGCAGAGAGGAAAATGTGGGAGGGGAGAATGCAGGAGAAATCAGCTTTAACAGTGTACAGGTCACGAAAGCAGGACATAAGAAAGGAAAAACTGTTTGACAATTCACTGGGAAGTTCTTTGCTGTTCGAGGCAAGAACGGGAGTTTTGAGGACGAGGACGTATAGGGCTAAATTTCAGGAGACAGACACATTATGTGCCGCCTGCCATAATGATAGCGAGACACTAGAGCACTTGGTTTTGAAGTGCACGGGGCTTCGCCCTGCCCTCCTTGAAGGGGTAACGGATTTGGCCGGGGCCCTGGGTTTTACTGGCGACGATGGAAGGACGGTAGAGAAAAGGATTACAGTGACAAAGAGGCGATTAGAAGATTGGTGGAAATTATCTAGGGAAAATTAAATGATGGACAACTAACTAGCACAGCTGGGGACAGGCGGGACAGAGGAAAATTGGGACTCCCTCCCGCGTGGCTCCGGCCCAAAGTCTCAACCCTGTCTCCCAGTGGGTCCGGTGCTGGGGTAACGCCGACAAGGTTTGACCAGAGGAAGGTTGGCGACTCCCTCGCCGGGGGGAAGAGGCAGGGGGTGATGTTTTTAGTTTTTTTTTGCCCGATCCCCGAAGGTCATCCTGGTGTTATCCCACACTGCCTGGTGATAGTTAGGGGAGAAAATTGGTCTTAAAAGGGTGGGAGGAATCACGTTTTTGTCTTTTTAGACTTAGGCTAGGTGGCGCAAGCTGCCGCCCGTTACAAAGGGTAAAGCCATTAACATCCAACCATCCATCCATGTGGTAGCCTTACCATCCCCCTGAAATAGAATGAAAACTAATATTAGACATTCTCTTTAGTACTCCCGTTTTTCGCATGGCGATTTCATCTTAAATGCACATATTTATAATTTAAAAATTGTGCTTATCAAGGTATATTCTTTGCCTAAATGTGGCACTCAAGGCAGCTAAACTTGGTGCCAGGACTAAACTACGGAGTTCGGAGTTTATCTTTGTAGGGAGGTTTCAATCTCAGATTGAGACTCGCCAAGTTGGGCTCTGGTTCACTCGATAAAGCAAATTGTGGCCCCCTCGGAGATTCAAGGCGAAAAGTGAGTGGTCTCTATACATCTTTTGTGACATATAGAATACCCGGCCGTTTCGCAGGAATCTTCAAAGGTTATTGGTTCCCAAAGTGAACTCCGTATTCTTCCATTCTTTTTTTATTATTCGATTGAAAAAAATAATCTGAATTTAGATTGTAAATGCCTTCAGTGGCGTCAGTATAAGTGTCTGCGTCTACACTCACAAAAAGAAAAGAAAAAAGCAAGTTTTGCGCATTGTTTGCGGGCTGCACCAAGTAGTGCTTGACAATATTTAGTTGTCGGGGGAAGAAAGAAGGCTCGTGGCATTTGAAACGTGTACGCCTTGATAAATCAACGTATAGCTAATTTAAAATGCACCTACAAAGATCTCAATTCACCGAATAATAAGATAAATTAGTAAGGCTTCGCGAGGTGCTGCACTCTTTTTTACTACAGTTCTTGAGTTGAATACTATTGATGGCTGTCGCCGTCACATAATTCATTCACCTCATCTGTCTACCCGTTCAAACTCCTCGACGGCGTCTGGGATTCCAGGTACTGCAACTTCACGCTATGATGAAAATATCTTTCAACACTAGACACGGTACAGAAGATAATATATCTCAGTTGACCGGAAATATGGGGCACCCGCAACGTCTGTTTCACGCATTATGATGTTCCGATGTATATATCTAAGATTGCCTAGGAATCGAAGGCAAATTTGACATACTATATATATATCATTTTGTAGATTCACCACGCAAAGAAGACCGAAGGAAAGCAAAGCTGAGTATTTCATGACCTCTCCTATTGCATTTGCTTCATTTCTTAACGCTCTGGGGTCCTAATGATAAGAGATAATTAATCGTACTGCTTCCAGGATAAACGAAGCGTTTGAGTCGGCACGAGCGTATATCGGACAACTCCACAATCGGGCGACTGGGCTGAATTCTGTGGAGCACTAATCATAGTCCCCTCACCAAAGGACGCCATTGGAGCACGCTAGAGAAACGGTTAACTTGGCATAAGCTTGACGATCCTAGGGGCCTCTTAATTAGGCCTAATAAGGCTATGCTCCAAGGCGTTAGCTAGTGCCAGAGCGCTTATCTTAGACATTTCTATGGCTTTTTTTTTTTTTTGGCTCCCTACATAATTGTTGACGTGCTAGATTTGAGTCAAATATGACACATGTGAACCGAAGAACGAGCAGTAAAGCCCACATCTGTCACTCGTGAATTTAGGCCTAAAATTGCCACACGAAAACTAAGGAGACCGAAGTGAAGCCTAACTGGCACCTGTTTGGCCATTTTGGCCCAAAGATGCCAGATTACAGCCAAACTACCAGCAGTGAAACCTAACTTTGGCACTTGTTTGGCGAATTCGGGCCCAGATATCCATAATTTGACCAAAGAAGGTCAAATTCCGACTTTACCTTGAATGGCTCGGCTTTTAAAGGCCTAAATTCTTAGACAAAAAGCAATTATCGGCCACCCCATAACAGCACTACCGGAGCGGACATTATCCCATTTAGCTGCGTACGCTCTAATCCGCTAGCACAAAGCGCACCCCCATTTCTGTCCGTCTGATTCCTTTAGACTAGGTTTAGTGAAAACAATCAAAGAAATCCTACCTTCTGGAGGAGCACCTTCAGATCTGGTAGATGCGTAACTCTCCGAAGACACTGCACAGAATTACAATAAACAGGCGAACATTACTTCAAAAAAGGAAAAAAACATGACGAAAATAGTCCGTGCTCGCGTGTGCGTGTGTGCGGCGCTCGGTTCAAGGGGGAATGCACTGCTGGTTAAAGTACGTCTCAAAACGCAATTGTGTACGTTTAAAATTTTGTTTTTAATTTTCCCAGGACATTATTTTTGTGATCTCGCTGGCAAAAAAAATGTTGTGAATTCTGAATAAGGGACGCATTATACTATCAAGGAACTAAGGAATAAGGAATGAGGAAAAAAAGTTTAATGAAAAACTTGAAGTCAAAAACCTTATCTAAACGCTTCATTTCAATTTGCTCACGATAGTGAAATTACATATGTAAAAAGAGCGCATGAACTTGAAACATTAGCCACATAGGGCTCTCGCTTTAGGTCATTTCATAAATGACCTATCAAAATGCATCTATCCTAACATCAGGCTG
This sequence comes from Ixodes ricinus, assembly GCA_037355805.1. Taxonomy (NCBI): domain Eukaryota; kingdom Metazoa; phylum Arthropoda; class Arachnida; order Ixodida; family Ixodidae; genus Ixodes; species Ixodes ricinus. The sequence goes on along the minus strand of JAZHYW010063819.1, from coordinate 12,600 downwards.
TTCGTAGAAGACTGCATTATTTACCGAGAAATTAAATCTCTCGATGATCATTTATCTCTAAACAACTTTACACTGACTGGCAGATGCCTCTCAGTGTTCACTAATCTCTTTGCGAGTCTAGTAACAAATAATATTCCAGAAGGTCTGTAACGGTTTTAATAATATAACATTTTCACACGCAAGCCAGCTTTAACAAATATTGAAATATTTAGGAAGAATGATTACGTCAGACATAAAATACAATCTTTATGTAAATTATACAAGGTGGACAGCTTTTAAGAAAATAATATTCTTAAAAAAACTGAAATTAGCCACCTCGACGGCGAAGCTCCTGGCTTATACCGGTTCTGTTAGGACTACACTAGCATGTGCCGACATACTTTGGTTTCCATTATACAAAGACTAATACAACGAAGCTTGACAAATTATAGAGGGATTCAATAAGGTTTATTTCCAATATAGCGTGTGGACTGATCAACCAACCTTCTCCAAAGAATTTGTCTTTAAGCCTTACGCTAACAGAGCCAAACAACTATAAAACTAAAAATGGAAATCTGAAGACGTTGTGTATTCGAGTAAAAATACTTGAATCGTCTTCATTTGACCTCCAGTATTACGAATATCGAAATTGTTTTGTTCTTTTTTTTCAGTTTGGTGCACGGAGGCTGCAGACACGTATTTTCAAAGTACCGCTGAAGCCCCTCCTTCCCTTAGCGTTACGTCACAAAAGGAGTTTTCGGAATCTCCGCTCTAACGCATCTTCAGAGCGTCTTCAGTCTGTGCTACGCTCACTCTGGCTATTTTCGGAAATGTTAGAAAAAGACGTCACGGCTGGTGTCAGTGCGGGGGAATATACCTGGTAAGCTAGCAAACTGCACGCGCTGCCCACACGAACGACACCCGCTTGGTGGTCGAAGATGCTTTTATGACGTAACAACTGGTCGGAGGGTTTTCGTGTTTTCTTGCGTTTAGTTACATATTCGGGGAAAACGAACGTGGTATTCAGACTCACGGGATAAAAATACTCTAAAATTCATCTCTAACTCGTTTTTTTTTTTTTGCAAGAACCTCTTTAGCTTGTTTAATAAGTTCCTTTACCTAATACTAATTGACAAATCGAAATATTTTTAATTTTCAACGCAAGGCAAATCGGATGAACAGCATTAAGCCTTACATGAATGCTCCCATTAGCAATTGTTTGCGGTACTCATTTTTCTGCTAGCCATCAGGAAATGAGACAATTTACGGAGGAAGGAATAAACACAGAACACGAAAGATCTGTTGTTTTGTGCTCCGTCCAAAGTGTTTATGTTTTCGTACGTTAATGAACCTTCCCATCACGCTCGGTTTGTAATAAGTGTTAGCGAACTCGATTATAGAGCACCACCATATTCTTACAAAATTTGTATTTATATTTTTGTTTCGTGATACAGACGTTGGCAAACATCACCTTCTGCGCGCTGCCATCTTTGTTTTCTGGGCTGTGGAACGTCTTCTGAACATGCGCTGTTGCTCCGCTGTGCGGTAATATCAGACGCTGCGCTTGCGTCCACAGCTCAGTAACTCAGCATTTTTCGCCCGGGCGATAAGCGATGTAAAGGTCAATATGATTTAGGATAATTCGATTTGCTTATATCCGTGCTCCTTAGTTTTCCACAGTCATGTATAACCTGGGTTCTTTTCTATTTCTTCGATTCTTTTTTTTCTGTCTCCATAGCTTTCCTATTTATTTTTTTATCTCATTTATACCACAACTTTTGCTTGCATAACCTGATGATGAGGTGTGAATTATGCATTTTAGTGCTGCTTTTTGCATTTTTTACTATGATTTTTGATCTAACATACTCTTACCTGTCGTTTTACGAACATGCTATGACGATGGCGTGTGAACCATGATGTATCTATTTACTCCTCTTTCCTGGTAGAATTACTACCTGTGGTTGGCAGTTTTTCCAAACAAATAGCTACATATGGGAATTTATATCTTTTCTTTTCTTCGGCAAAAACTGAGAACGCGGAATAAATCAACATAATTGGCTTAATTTTGGTTCTCCTAGCTCTAGTTGTGTGCACGCGAAAGCTGGTCTTCCCTATGTCGGAATTTCGGAATGTATTGTGACTCAACCTACGAGTATCTCTGAATGTTCCAATTTGTCAAAAAGGTCCGCGTGGACCGCGAAGACCGTGAAGGAATCAAATGCTTACCAAATGTCGACATTTCGGTTTCTGTTTCGCCTATTTAGAAAAAATCAAGGCATAAATAATCACCCAACACACATATGCCATAATAAGCGTCACAAGTTATATCTAACTTGCGAAAACTTTTTCCCGCAACAGGCGATGTTCGCCCCTTACAATGAACGGTTTAAAGTAGTCCCAGGTATCCAACAGCGGGACATTCACAAAAACCAGAACTCAGATACGTCCTAGTACTTCTAATTGGTAAAAAGTTGCACACGTTTCTAGCTCCAACATTTGTTCACTACATCTATTTGCATTATATATTTTAATACTCAAGCATACATATCACCCCCGCTACTCGGGGATCATCGCATTTTATATAATAAAAATAAACATCGACACTTTGTGGTTCAGCAACGTTTGTAAACAACTCTCAGAAAGTTTCCCTGGGCGCTGGAAGAACCATTCGCACCTTCTCGTCGCTATTGTTTGTTGCAACCTCAGATATAAAGAACAGACTTCGCCTACACTGAAGGAACAGAACTATAGCCCTCCTCAAGTAGAATACTGCTCAATGGAGTGAAGTAATAAAATTGAGAGCTCGACTAATTGGTGAAGGTCAAACATAATGCAAATGCAATCGCGCAAAACAAGCAAGACAAAGGAGGGGAACGAACAACACAGAAAGCTGTAGAAATATGTTCTGTTTTGTTCGTTCCTTTCCCTAGTCTTCGTTATTGTGCGCTGTTACACCTAAGTCATGCCTGGTATTTCCAAGCAAATGCATGTGGTTATAGAAGCGCCCGTTTCTCGGTGTCAGATTCTGCGCCGCTAGAAAAATTGTGCATTCATGTAGTAGCGCCATTTTTCTTCCTGGTTTAGAGACGGAGCATCTCCTGCGGATATGTTGCAAGGGATGTCACAAACTTCCATCGAGCCGGATTTTTATGTCGAACCTCAAGGCACGGTTGGTTCGACGAACCTTCGACATTTTAACCAGGTTCTACAAGGTGGACAGTGTGAACAGTGTGGCTAGACTTTGACACACCCATGTCTAGGTTTGGAGAAAACGTTTGTACGGAATAGGTTGCTTTATTTTATGAATAGTTACAATGAACGGAACCTATTTTTAATAATGTTAAAGTTAACATAACTTATTCGTGCTATCTTATAAACAACCCAAAAGTGCTGTCCTTTCTAAAAGTCAACGTCACTGAAACACTCAGTCGGGAAACTCACCCTTGAAACCCAGCAGCTCGCGTCCACCGAGACCAAACTAAATACTATAACATGCCGCCCTTTAGCAACGAGTCAAAAAATCTAAGTTAATTTACATAGCTACTGCAAAAGAGCACTGTGAGATGGCGCCACCAGCCCTTCCGCGACTAGATCTAAACCAATACGTGCAGCCGAGCAGTTCCCGCAGTGGCCGCTGTGGGAGGAATGGCGGCGTTGCGATCGCCTTTAGTTCGGTTCTCGAGTACGCATCGGTGCCACTTCCTCAAAGCAAGCTCAATGGAAGTTTCCCAATCTAGTTGTTCTATTAACGTTGCTAAAAGTAGAATGTTGGACTTCATCATTTGGTCATCACCATCCAATCCAAAGCCAACTGAGCCAGCCCGTCGCGCATGCACATAACAGTCAAACCCTAATCGAACTTTCTCAAACTTTCAAAACATCGAACCTGGTGGAACTCAAAACTCAACCGGTTCGCGACATCCCTAATTGCAGGTCAGGAACATCGGCGGTTTTTAAAGAACCGAGTTGGTTGGACATCTCAGAATTCTAACTAATTAGTTAACACCCAGAAAGCGACACGTACTGAATACATGTAGCGTTTGTAGGAGTGTGTCAGGGACTTTTAATTATGGGCTCGAACACTGATTCCAACTAAGTATTCTTTACCCGAAATTTAGATTGAACGAAAACGGATTACCAGATGCACCCCTCGCTGACAATAACTGTGTCAAATAGACACGACATTTCAAGATCCCTCCTCAAGGTCATTCTTGAGAAAAGCTAATATTTTTATTTTTCGCTTAATATCGGTTAATATTGGTTACCGGTAAATAAATTACGGTTACGGTTATGGTTTTATAAACTTCAAATACCCGTTTTGTTCCGGCTACGGTTACTGAAAAGACTTTGTTTCTAAACGGTTTTCGGTTTCGGTTACGGTTACGGTTTGAGTCTCTGGTATTCATTCTTTGCGGCTTAAGAAAGTGCTCAGTTTGAGAGCGTTCTCGAACTGACTAAGCGCGCCGTGCTCTATCCTTTTTGGAACCATGGGTACTGATTTCGTCATGCGGCCCAAATGAGGTGAGACGCGAATGTCATGCGATTACCTCATAAAAGCGAGCGAAGTGCCAATTCTAGTGATGGTGTATCTTTGTTTTGCAGACCTAGGCAAGTGCCGCTTGACCATAGTGGAGACTTTTTGTCCACCGTACATTTTACTTTTGCGTTGCTAACAGAAGCTCGTGCCGTCACTTTGAACCATAGATTGAGCCCGAGCTCGAAAGGTCCGTATTTGGCAGAGTACCATTATAGCCTCCGCTATACTCACAAAGCCCAGCAGTTCGACAACGGAGACATAGAGTGCCCGGTCGCAGATTTGGAGCGCGATGATCTGGTAGCAGAGAGCGTCTCTCGGGGAACCTGGTCGTCAGCGTACAACTTGTGCAGTGGCGAGGATCTGAAACATGGTTTTCAAACCCGACGAGAAAAGAAGGGGTGGCGCGAGGAACGCGAGGGAGCACGAGCGGACATTCCATCGCTCGGGAGAAGTGTGTTTCGGCGTCTCGCCGCAGCGGAGCGCCCGTCTCCTGGCTCTCCTCTCCATCCGTTGTCTGCCGCTCTACCTTTTCTATTTCGGCGGCCGCGTCTTGTGACGATCTGCCAGGCTTTGTCAGCGTAGAGTTGGCTATGGTAAGGAATACTAAAACTCTAATATTGTGCTGGCCCGCTGCGAATAGATCGCATGTTTTATGTGAACCGTTGCAGCACTCACAGCAGTCTACTTGTTATTTTATTGTGAGTGCGATATGTCCCACGCGTTTGTCGAGCGATTAGATATTTCACGCAACCAACTCAAAGTTACTTCCGCAAAGGCACGAAGGCTGTCGGTGCCCAAAGAAAAGGTGCTTCAAGCACAATCGGTCTGAAGCACAATCGGTCACAGTGTCTAAGTCATCGTCGACGCAAGTGCAGCTTTCGAAATTCGGCCTTACAGTGGATTCTGTCCCTTAGAAACTCGACTTCGCTTAACCCTTGAATATGATGTTTATATACAAGCTGCAATAAAGCTACGTTTAACTTGATGTGCAGCGTTTGGTTTTGAAATTGCAGCACACCGGGCAGCCAGTATGTCCGCGGTGGTCTGCACGAAGCACATTTCTTCACTGGGGCGGTATTTGTGGGGCACAACTTTTAGTCCTAGAGGACTAACAGAAAGGTTCCCAAATTCTAGTGGCTCAGGTCCAAAAGTAAAGGATTGTCTTTCAGCATCAGGGGTTTAGAGGCATGGGCGCAACATCTTAGTCCAAGGGGTCTAGCTGAAAGGGTGAAAAGGTTATTCCTGAAGGTCCTGCTTTGAGGGATTAACGGGAGGAGCGCAAAAGTTGCTCCCTTTTCTGTTAGTCCCCCAGGGTGCTAATGGTTGTGGCGAAGCATTTGCACTCCCGGAGGGACTAAGTCCCGCACCCATTTTTCTTGGAGTCCAAAGCTAATATCGTTGTCCTTACATGCACTCGTCGAACACGTTAGTACGCGTTCGTCGAGTGCAGTGGGACGGCCATTAGTGTCGATCTTCATTGCACTGGTCACTTCGTTTACCTCTTTCACGATACATACAGTAAACAGCTACTTGTGAGTAACGTTCTTTCCTATCTCTGTCTCTTTCCTGCGTTGTTCTTTGCGCTACATTGTAATTATGTAAAACCAACTAGGGTCATTCCATGCCAAACGTCCCAGACATTGCGCTCGACCCCTTCCGATTTCTAAAAAAAATTCATGGCCTATTGCCCCAATGTCCGTAGCCATGCCCTGAAATATTTTTGGCGAAAAAATTTTTTTGATGACGTGAGCGCGGTTTGAACTTTTAAAAACAGCGTGAAACTAGGCATCACTCAATAATTGATGAAAAATCAGCTTTTTAGTGAAACACCTAGCAATATTTTTTCTTAAATTTGCACGGCTTTCGGCTTACAATGTGGTTAAGCTTGTGAAGTTTTGTTTAACTTAAATATTTTTTTAAAAAACAAAAAATAATTGAAAATTTTAACATTTTTGTTATTTTATTAAAAAATATCTAACTGCTGCCGGGACTCAATATAACTTTTTGCCGGCTGCCCTGCAGGTATATAATCTATAAAAAAAGTTTAAAACCGCTCAATAAAATATTTCGCAGTAAACAAAAATCCTGAAGTTGCAAAAAAGTGTGTTTTGACGCATAAACAGCTGTTTATTTCACCCTGAGGTGGTCCAAGTAAAAATACAAAATATGGTGGGTTTGGAAGAACAATCGATAATCTTTTGATTCTGAAAGTTTAATCAAAGTAATTTTTGTTTAAAGCGAGAAAACAATTTTTGAAGTTGTACTCTCGCACCACAACCCACGTCGCTTCTTAACGCCTCTTCGCCGCACAGCACGCCACCTGCGACGATAGCTGACGCGATTAGGTCCAAAGAAAGAACGGAGTTTTCTGCCGCTTACCCTTGTCCGTCTTTCCGGCTGCAAGGAAAGAAACGGCGGGTATCGTGTAATAATCGTTGGTGCCGCCAGCGCTTGTGTCCTTTGTACCCGAGGGCGGCTCGAAACGCGATGCCTAATACGGGCGCATCAGTTGACGTGGACTTCTCCTAAAAGGGAAACGCGATAATATCGCCGCGAAATCTAGCTGTCACGCATACTGCGGTGAAAAGCGGAACTATTCAGCGACGCAAGAATTTGCCGTTTCAAAGCCGATTTAAACACAAACGAGGCGTGAGCCTCCAACTGCGCCCGTTCGTTAACACCACATCGCGTCGTCGTATGAGATTGCCCGTTCACGGGGCTTTTGTGTTGCTGTCTACATCTGTCCTGACGTCGAGAAGAGGGAGTGATTGCGATGTGTACGTAAGAAACAGCTAGCTTACTAGTGGATGCTCTTACCTGGCAGCGCTAAGCATTTGCTGATATCAAGACAGTGGAAAGTCCACAGGAGGACACAGCCGCGCAAAACGGTCAAAATAGGAAAAGCCATAAAGCAACAAGAGTAGAAAAAAAACATCTTCCCACCAAGATGTACCCGACAACTCGAGGTCCCGCTTTCTACCTGCGTGCGCACACCGTGACACCGTCGCACGCTTTGCCGGGCTCGACGGTGGCGGGCTGTGCAGAGAAGAGACGCAAGGAACGACGCCAGGTTGCGGCGCGAAAGCTCAACTTCAAAATGTTTTTTTCCTCTTTAGAACAAAATTACTTTAATTAAGCTTTCAAGAACAAAAGGAAATAAACTCTTTTGCAGAAGTCACCATGTTACGTATTTTTCTTTGGGCCACCTCAAGGCAGAATTGACGGCTCTTTAAACGGCAAAACGCAATTTTGCACAATTTTTTTTTCTGCAAGATATTTAGTTGTACGGCCTGAAACCTTTTTTGTGTACAGTATACCTACAGGGCTGTCAATAAGAGTATTTACAGTCGCATGCAGCAAAGCCATAGTTTGTAGCAAAACTAAAAATATGCTAAAATGCTCATATATTCCTTATTTTTTTAAAGCTGCTTCGAGCATACCAAATTCCATGACCATGATCCTTATTACATAGCAGTCCAAATACCGTAGGGGTTTTAGGCAAAAATATTCCAGTGTTCCGTAAAAAAAAAAAATCTTACTTTTCATCAATTATTGAATGAGTCGTTGTTCCACCCCCTTTTACTAGTTCGAACCGCCATCACCCCATGAAATTTGTTTTTCGTCAAAAAAATATGTTAGAGGCACCACAAACGTTACGGTGAAGAGCCATCAATTTTATTTTAGGAATCGGAGGTGGCCGTGGGACCTTTGACATGGCATGGAGAAGTCCACGTCGCCTGATGCCGCCCGTCGTTTACGCATCGCGTTTCGAGCCGCCCTCGGGTACAAAGGACACAACGGGCCTGCTATTGCTACGCGCTGGCGGCACCTACGATGATTACACGATACCCGCCGTTTCTTCCCTTGCAGCCGGAAAGACGGACAAGGGGAAGCGGCAGAAAACTCCGTTCTTTCTTTGGACCTAATCGCGTCAGCTATCGTCGCAGGTGGCGTGCCGTGCGGCGAAGAGGCGTTAAGAAGCGACGCCGGGTAGTGGTGCGAGAGCTCAACTTCAAAAATTGTTTTCTCGCTTTAAACAAAAATTACTTTGATTAAACTTTCAGAATCAAAAGATTATCGATTGTTCTTCCAAACCCACCATATTTTGTATTTTTACTTGGACCACCTCAGGGTGAAATAGACGGCTGTTTATGCGTCAAAACGCACTTTTTTGCAACTTCAGGATTTTTTTTACTGCGAGATATTTTATTGAGCGGTTTTAAACTTTTTTTATAGATTATATACCGGCAGGGCAGCCGGTAAAAAGTTATATTAAGTCCCGGGAGCAGTTAGATATTTTTTAATAAAATAACAAAAATGTTAAAATTTTCAATTTTTTTTAGTTTTTTTAAAAAATATTTAAATTAAACAAAACTTCACAAGCTTAACCACATTGTAAGTCGAAAGCCGTGCAAATATAAGAAAAAATATTGCTAGGTATTTCACTAAATAGCTGATTTTTCATCAATTATTGAGTGATGCCTAGTTTTACGCTGTTTTTAAAAGTTCAAACCGCGCTCACGTCATCAAAAAATTTTTTTCGCCAAAAATATTTCAGGGCATGGCTACGGACATTGGGGCAAAAGGCCATGAATTTTTTTTTAGAAATCGGAAGGGGTCGAGCGCAATGTCTGGGACGTTTGGCATGGAATGACCCACTAGCCCAACAGCTCATTTTGATGCCAGTGGAACGCCTTTGACGAACAGTTACAGCTGCAGACGACAGCACGCGCAGCGCGTTTCATATGCCTGCAAGCATTCCCTGATGCTTAGTCAGTTCGGCAGAGTATATTGGCTCCGTGAGCGAACGAAAGCGTCACGGTGGTCGGCCTGCGCGATTGGCCGAATGCTGGCTATGACGTCAGCAAACGATTTCTAATCGGCGGAAATAAGAGTAGCGTAAAAACTTCTTAATCTTGACGGTGTTGGCACTGTTGGTTTCAGAGCGCAATGATTTCAAGCATCCACCATGCTAATTACAACACTCAAACACCATGGAACTTGTTGTTGCAAGGTAATGGCGTCAGGAGAGGGAACCATAGGAGGCGCCTCCAAAACATCTCGCCGAAAATATAGGACGCCATATTTGAGGGCGATGTTTAGAGCGCATGCTCGGAACGAGCTTTGCTATGACAGGCAGTCTTGATGGAGGGAATGCTCCCAAAAGGACTGCGCAAGCACCGTCAGCACGCGCTTAGTAGCCGCGCACACAGATATGGCCGCCAGTAAATACTGCCATTGGCGCATGCCTTCCTCTGCCGACTGCGTCTCCACCACTAAAATGGCGAAACTGAGAGAGAAACCAATGGACCTTTTCGACATACCGACGGCACCAGGCGGTGGCTGCACGAACTAAAAATCGAGGAAGTGACCTACCTGCGCTACCAATCGATAATGGGAGCTACGCTACCAGTTTCTTCGCTCTCTGAGCTGCGGCGCGTGCCCAACGCGACTTTAAAGAGGGCATCCGTGGCGTCCACCCAAACGTCGTGTTTTCTCTCCGTCCACTTTCTTTTTGTGTGTAACACAATTATATATATGCTGCAATTACGTGTTCTACTCGCTGATCCACAGCCTCCTTCCGAATTTCCTCGATTTTTCGTGCCGACTTCCGCCGCTTGGCATCGGGCACTCGCGCGTACCGGAACGCTTTCGGAAAGGTCCATTGCAGACTTGTGCTATCTCAAATACTCTACTCAAGATACTGTATCTTAAATACTTTTTGAGTATCTTGGTATCTTGCAAATACTTTTGATCGAGAGTATTTGATACTCTATTTTAATTACAATTCCGAGTACCTTGTATTCATTATCTTACCATACATTTTTGACATTCCGCCATTTTCCGAGTTTTTTGGCATGAAGTGCGCGTGGGCGTGGCACGAGAGAACATGAACATTCTTTTGAGCAACCAAATCCTGTTGCCAGCTCCGATTAGCTACGGTGACTTTTATAGAGCTCGTGGAAGCATCGCTTTTTTGCCGATTGCGACTCATATTTCAGCCCAAAGTTCAGATAATGAAGGTTTCCCTCGCCTACAAAGGCGCCATTGGTTTTCCATAGGGTTTCCCCCAAAAAAAATCCTCAAACAGAGGGTGCGGTTTTACAAAAGTAAAGATGCCAGCCTGAGCGAAACGCCGACCGGAAACAACCTATGACAACGATGCAGACTTGAGTGTCAAGAAAATAACTGAAGCACACACAAAAAAAGATAGACGACATTTTTGGTTTTGCTTTTTGTATATTTGATTTTGCTAGGGCAATACGTTGAGGTTTTTTTTAATTTTTTTTGTCGTCAGTCTGTTATTGATTGCTCTCGCGAACATCGATAAGCAGAGAACAGGACAGGAAACGAACTAAAACGCTGGATGTGCCCCCCCCCCCCCATCGCTGAATGCCTAGTAGTTGAAGAAGGTGCGACCACCTACTTCAAGAAGATGCGACCACTGCGGTGGCTATTATGTGGGTTCTTTTTGTTATCCATTCACTCATATCCGTATCCCAAGTTCGTTCATAGTAAACTACTCATATAGGAAATATGTATTGTAGTTCAACGATGCGTCTAAGGTCCGCCGCAGGACGTGATATTCAGCGATGTCACTATTAGCGAGGCGCTCTGACCTATTCGTCACTCACACCTCGGTGTTTACGCAACACAGTGCCTGTACACATGCCCACAGGCCTTGTAGGCATGTTTATGTCACCTTTTTAGTAGATAGCGGGACAACGTGCGATGGAAAAATACCAACAATTGGTGGAGTGACATTAACTGCCAGATCCTCCCGAAAGCAGTTGTCAGAGGATGCGATCTCGACCCTCTTGGGCTTTGTGCTGAGCTGGGGGCTAAGCTCGGCGTGGAGAGTCGAGACGAGATCTCCGCAAAACTCGCCGACTGCCGCGATTGGTCGGCGCCGTGCGTGACGACAGCACCGACGCTCCCTAGATCGTGACGTCAGAACGGAGGGTTTGAGGCGCTCGAGAGTTGCGTATTCGGAACTCGCGGCAAGATGCTGTGACGTCATTGTGACGTGGCAAAAGCCGCCGCGGATAGGAAAAGCTGCCGGCTCCGACCTAGGCGAGTTTGGGCGAGTTGGGCGCGAGATTAGGGAGAAGCGTCCAAAATGGCAGTGTGTTTGTTCGTGTTTCACCGTCGGCGTAGGTATTTAAGCCACGCCAATGTGTACGACATGGACGACGTTGATTTTCAACAACACCTGTCGCCTCTTGAAAGACGTGGTAAGGTGGCTGTGCGATGAACTGCGCGGGCGAACCGGCTTGAGGCGATGGAGCCGTGGAATGGACCGTATCGTCCCCATCGTGAATCCTACAAGCAATTTCTACGAAGTGAATCCTAGAAACAAATGTTTCTACGACAATCTGCAACCAAGAAACGCAATTTATTATTACTGTAAAGGAGTCGCGAGGGACCCCCTCACCGGGTGGTCCTCATTCCACGGCCGCGCGCGGGGTGTGGGGAAGAGGGGAAGCGGACGCACCCTGGCCGTCGTTGTTTTCTTTACTTTCGACGGGTGACCGCGGTCCTCCCGAGCAGGCAGCCCGCGGCGAAGACGTTGTCTTTTCCGCGAAGGGGGCGTTTTGTTTTGTGTGTGCGCGTGTCTTTTTTGTGTGCTCCAGCGTCCCACAGGGTACGCTGGTGACGATCGAGTTTCGGGCCAGGAGCTCTGGTGTGGCGCCACTCTGTCTGGAACCCAAGGCTGTGCCAATGTTACGGAGCTGTCAGCCGTGGCCGTTGCAAACTTGATGTACGGCCGGGTCGGCCCCCAGCTGACCATTGGAGGGTTGACGCCACGTGGCTTCGAAAAAGCTTGAAAACCATTGGTTAAAACTTCCCTGAGGGCGAGGGAGTGAGTGCCTTCAAAAGCCCCGGACGGGGCGAGGGAGGTCGATTTTGGACTGATTTGGACGTCTGTAAGACCTGTTCGATCCGAGTATGCCAACTTCCCCTACTTTGTACAGATGTACATAGTTTGTAAAATAAATTGATCCGCCAAAGAACTCACAAAGTCTCCGTCGCCTCCTGAGAACTTCAACGACCATCAGCCTGCCAAACTTGGCAGGACCAAA
>JAZHYW010063816.1:0-12387 GCA_037355805.1 Ixodes ricinus | reverse complement strand
CGCTGCATTGCTGCCGACCTGAGGCGCCTAAATGTCCCTGCACCCTCTCCCAGCGCCGAGCGGAGGGAAGCAGCAGCACCTTCTGCCGTGCTAAAAAGAGTTGGCGCTTGGCCGCGGGGCTCTTCACGCCGACGGATCCTCGCGTCACCACGAGGAATTTTGTGTGGATTCGCTTTTCGCCGTCCCAGCAATGCTTTGCCATACCCACTAAGCAGCGTTGTAGGCGTTACCGAAAAGAGACACCAGCATGCGTTCATCGTTTACTTTTGCAAATAGCAGCGGCGCTACTGACCCATGCGTTATCCGGTAAATAGCATGAACTGACGCGCTACCGTTAAGCCGTTACCTATAAAAGTAACGCACGTTACTGTTGCGTTACTTTTTATTCACGAACTAAAACATTTGATGTTTCTCGACGTTTCGATATGTAGCGTAAGCGCCACAGCTAAAATATGTCCATGCGGAAACTTAATTACCCTTTCCTTTTTAGGGTTTCACCCGAATAGTTACAAGAAAAAAAGGAAGTATATATGAAGCTGATTTATAACATGTTGGCACGGAACTTCACAGAAGAACCGGCCTCCCTCATTAGCTGCAGAAATTAAGACCAGCCGAGATTGAAACTTTGAATATACTGTATTCACAACATGTCGAACTACAGACAGTTGCTGCAGAACAAGTTCATCAGTTTACCCGAAGCAGAACTCCGCTGTTGTACTTCAGCAGCTGAATTTCCCAGTTGGCATCTGACATTCTACCTCGCTTCTTGTACAACGACGTCCGCGCCTGCGCTAAATAGGCGTTCAACGGATGCGCTCGATGTGGAGGACAGCGGCATTTTGACTAAAGGAATTTATAACTGGGCCATTAAAACACACAAAAATTAAGTTGAGTTTTCTTTAAGTTTTAGGAAGTAAAGTAACGTAACGTAATTTCGTTACGTTACTCAAGATAAGTAACGAGTGCGTTACCCGTTGTACTTTGGAAAAGTAACGAGTACGTTACTTCGTTACCAAAAAAGTAACGCGTTACCGGTAACGCCGTTACTGCCAACGCGTGACCGCCAACACTGCCACTAAGATACCGAACTCTGCAGTCAAGGCCATCGGCACGCAAGCGCAATAGAGGCTTCTTCGTTGCGGAGGGCTTAGCGGAGGTGAAAACGCGGTGTACAAAAGCTCTCTAATATAAGACCGAAAGGATAGAATTGCGTTCCCCTCCCAACGCCGCTCGGCTGGCGCCTCGTCAATTTTCCACATTTTCCCAACGCCCCCGGTCGCCTCCTTGGCGACCGGACATCCAGGCATAGACTGACAGGCGGGCCTACGAGCCCACACACACGATTGCATCTGTTTCTTTTTCCAACTGCATCGCCCGATTCAAAAATGAATAAGCGGCTTCGTCGACGCATATAACCTGAAGAGTCACGCGATTGCTACACAGAACCTTTAAAACGATTTTGATGGGTGGTGTGGTTCCACGGATAGAGATTGGGACAGACCCCAAGGCCTCTCAAAATGCTATGGCGGATCTTTATACCCTTTAGGAATTCTTAAACGGTACGTGAAGCCCTGTACAAACCTTTGACGGACATATCAAACATTTTTTATAGGCACGTCAGAACATTAAATAAATTCTGGTGGGCCCCATAGGGGATTTTTAATGGGGCTCTATGGGTTTATGCGACAAATATCGAAGTAACCGGTCAAGTCGAATTAAAAAATAAGACTGCCACGATCGGGCGAGCATGGGATTTGTAGAGGTAGGTGTGTGATTGGTGTGATTGTTGTGTTGCTGTTATTTGTGTTTTTTTCTGTTTGTGTATGTAGGTCAGAGCATTGTATCCTATATTCTCGCTTGTCTGTGTATTTGGAGCTTCAATGGCAAAGTAAATACCAACGACGCAGTTCGTTGTTATCTTTAAAGTTTTTATCGCTCTAAAATCTTTGTTACTAAAAAACAAAACAAAAACATGTTTTATTTTTTCTTTAGCAAACGTTTAGAACAGTGCCGCTTTTTTTTAGAAAATTTGTTTCGCATTTGTAAGAACAGAAACTCTTTTACTTCTGGGCTGGGCACCAGAAAGTCAGTTATTTAAAAAATAAGTACAAAAACCGAAAATATTGTATTGTTTTAACAAACAATCACGGGAATAGATAAAGAGACGAAAACAGATAATTTGTGGCAAGAAACCTCGCCAAGCTTTTTATTTTTGACAGTTAATTTTTACAGTGATGGCAACGTTGTTTTCGCCGTATATATAGTGCCTCGTGTAATACGGCCTCATAAAAATAGGAATATAAAACCGCTCGTCTAGTGCTCCACTTTGCCTTCCCTTACGTGTCTTTGTACGGTGTTCTGTTATTGTTCATAAATTCAGCTGTCGGCTTGTCTTTTACTTTTATTTTATGATGGCAGTTCGTTGAAGGAAGAGTGTCTTTATTCTTACCGGTACTTCAGCATACATAAACCGGAAATGCCCCGCCGGACTCACCCGGGTCTCCAATCAGAAGATACTGGAGTTTATCTCCGCAATAAAGTTTATTCATTCATTCAACCGGAAAGCAAAGATTGCAATCAAACAAAAGAAATGCGAAGCAACGACATGTGATCACCACGCGTGTAACGATTGTTTTATTTACTGTTTTATATCGAGCTCTTCATTCATACTGCATGCAACAGCAAATCCATCTGTTAATAATATACATATGTTTCTCGCTTATTGAGTAAGTTTGCTCTGTGATCGCATATCATTCAGTGGAAAATTGTGTTATCAGTCCTAGACAAAAGCTAGTGCAGAAATGATCTCGTAAAAAATATATCTAACGAAGTGATTACAATAGCCGCCAGTGTCCTGGTAGAGTTACACTTCTCACTAACTAACAAAATAAGTTGAATACGAATAAGAAGCATGCTATTAGCTTTATATATTGTTATTTGAAAAATCATTTACTGTTGAGATGCCTGATGGCATGATGTGTTTCCTGCATTGTCCAAAAATCGTTTTAATTTACCGAATATTTGGTCGTGGTCGAAACTCGAAACTTCCAAATGAAGGCCTCTTAAAACAGTATAACGAAAATAAGAATAAGTATATGTCAATTTATTTGAAGCTTCGTGGCATGGCATGAACCGAAATCACAAAACAAAGGTTAGTACCATTTTACACAAAAAATATATAGAAAATTGGGAACTGACATAATTTGGTCTGTCATAATCAGCAAACTAAATGTGATCCAATATTTTATTTTCTTTCTGTCTCAGCGTTTAGGATACTGACGTTTCCTGCAGCTCGATCGTCCGCAAACTGCTTCGAGAATATAAAAATTATCACTCATGACTTGGCGCTCGATTGATTTCACCCGTACCACTCCGTTTGTTAATAAAAACTTAAGGTTTAAACGTCATTTTATTTTGAGACATGAACGTCATTTTATTTTGAGACGTGAATTATAGCTTAAATAAACGTCATTTTATTTCAGACGTAAATTATAGCTGGCACATGTAAAGTTGCTAGCAGTGCTTCATTATCAATAAAGCAGATCCCTCATACTGCAGCTAATACCACCTTCACTCACATTCACATCAAGAACCATAGGAACAAAGGTCCAGCTTTATGCGGAGGTTACTAACCTCCCTTTTCATGTGTTGATCAGACCCTTTCTGAAATTGTGAAATGATGCATAGATTATGCGCACCCGCCATTAATTGGTCTTATCGCTTCCGGCGTGAAGCCTGTGGTTGGTTCAGGTTCGCGTCCAGCACTGACGCAGCACTCGTGTGGAATGCGTTTCGATTCTAGTACAGTCCGAATGCTGACGAAGCGCTCGTGTTCGATGCGTGCTCGCAGTACCAACTAATGGCGGCCGCATAGTCACCCACGCATCATATCGACATTTCGAAAAGACGTGGCGTTATATATCAGGGTGTTTCGAAGGTGGACCAAATTCGATATAGCGAAAACTACGCGCCGCACCAAAAAAATGCTTGTGTCGCTTTGGTCCTGGGCCAGGGGCCTATTTAGGAAAATGTATTAAAGTCCGAAATAATTACTATTGTAATTATTTTTTGCGTATAATCTTTTTAATTTCGTGTTTAAGGGCGTGGTTTCAATTAGAAAATTGCTCAGCGTCATCGAAAAACACTAAATCAACAAATTGCAGAACGATAGAAAGCACGCAAAGCATTTTACGGCGTTTCTGAAAAACCGTACAAATTCGACGGGTTTTTAAGTTTCGGTTTGTTATCGGAGCGCATCTCAGCCCCGGCGGCACCGCGCCCCGTGGAAGATAGTGCAACCAGCCTCTGCTGCGCCGCGCGATGACAGCGCAGCAGAGGTTGGATGCACTATCTCTCCACGGGGCGCGGTCTGCCGGAGCGGAGTGCGCTCCGGCCAAGCCAGGGCTAAAACTGCAGTCAATTGTACAGTTTTCAGAAAGCCGTAAAGTGTCCGCATGCCTATGTTCTGCAATTTGTTGATTTAGTGTTTTCGGTGATGCTGCGGAAATTTTCTAGTTGAAACTATGCCCTTAAACACAATATTAAAAAGTTAATTACGCAAAAATAATTAACGATTTAGTTATCTTGGACTTTAATAGTTTTCCCTAAATGGGCCCTGGCTGAGACCAAAGACACAAAGCCTTTTTTGTTGAGACACGTAGTTTTCGCAACTATCGGGGGCGATACACCTGCGGCACACATATATGTATCCCTGTATACGCGTATAGCCAGCGCGCCTATGTGTTCCAAGTTCTCCGAAGACCTGGATAACTTTGCAAAAATTTAAGCCTGCAGGAATACTTTGTACATAAACCGTCCGGCTTCCAAACGCATAGCCACGCCCAGCTTGCGACTGGACTCCAAGGCCCATCCCGCCAGCAACGCCACACGGACTTGTCGCTATCCGCTATACGAAAGGATATCATGCGAGAATACCACAGGGTACAAATAGAGACGGGACGACCTAACTAATCTTGGTTTTTAAAAGCGCACAAAAGACGCTTTTGTGCGCTCTACAACCAAGATGAATAACTACCAACTAGCCCACCTTTCCACCATTCTGCAACCTAACTAAATCTGAGAGGAACATCTTTGAAATCACTAAGCACTAGAAAATATATTACAATAAAACCGGCAGACAAAGGAGGGGTGATTGCGATTCTGAGTACTGACGATTATGTTCGGGAAGGATACCGCACAACTAATACGATACAAAATTTATGAGCGTCTTCCAGGCGACCGTACGAAACACCACACTCAGATCGTACCACCAGGGCTCAAACAACTTGTAAACAGAGGCAAGGTAACCCTTAATGAATATAATATAATGAAGCCAAAACAACCATCCCCCGGTCGCTTTTACATGCTTCCGAAAATTCACAAAACTGGTTATCCAGGCCGCCCAGATTATATCCGGGATGTGAACAATTACGGAACCTCTATCGGGCTATGTGGACGACCTAATTCGGGACATAGCTACAACTCTCGATCTGCATGGCAAGGACACTACCCACTTCCTCAGGGATATATTAAACTTACATATACCGAAAGGATGATTATCTATCTAACCCTGGACGTGCCTACATTGTACACGAAACATTCCGCACGACGACGGAATAACTTCGTTAATAGATATGTACGAGTCCCAAAGAAAACCAGAGAGCCCAGATGGTCACGTCATTGCGACCCTAACAAGGCTTGTTTTAGAACTCATGTATTTGAATCTAATAAATTAATATTTTAGACAAGTTAGCGGTACCGCAATGGGCGCAAGATGGACCCAGTTATACCAACATTTTTAAGAGGAAGTTGGAGTCAAACTTTAGAGCGATTACCCATTGAAACCACTAGTGTACACAGTATTTTCTATCTGGACACACGGCGAGGCGGACCTGCAAGATTTCATAGTTAATTACAACGCTGTCCCACCCACACATTCGTTTCACTCACCCTTACTCTCAAACCGACATGAACTTTTTTGACGTGACCCTTACAACAAAGGATGGAAATTAACAACAAAGCTTTATCGCAGGTCAACAGATGGGCACACTATTACCTTCATTACCTGAGCGACCTACCACGTCACTGCAAGAACATGCTAGAGCCCCACCGTTTCAAGCGCATCTGTTCAAACAAAATAATTTGGACGCAAGCGCTCAAGAACCAAGGGGTAACTGCAAAGAAAAAAAGTGTATTTTCAAACAGCGTAATTAGGGACGAGCATGTCACAAAACAATTTTTCCGCCAAAAACAAAGTTTCTCACAGCAATATTTATTGCGCTGGACTGATTTTAGTTTGCGGCTATTTCCGCCCGTTTTGAATCGCGCGCCACAAAGTTGCTATTATACGTCACAGAGTAGCTGCTATACGTCACGGAGTGACGCATACTAGCCACTCCGCGGGCGTCGAAAGAGCGGGAGTTTCAAATGCGGAGAGGTTGGAACTCCGACCAAATTATGTCCTGTGGCGTAAAGATTGCTAGAAAAAATTGTTTTTTCGCGGAAGGTTTGTTTCGTGACATGCGTCTCGATGAGGCTGTTTGAAACACTTTTTTCTTTGCAGTTCCCTTAAAAATGTTGCACATCAAAAATATCCGCCACGTCTAATTGATAATGCGATCCATAAAGCCAGAATGTTCAACCGCAGCGATCTCCTGGGAGGACAATCCACGCAAAGCAACACACAACGCACAAATCTATGTCTTACCTATAGCACTAACTATCCTAACGTAAATAATATTTTAAGACAGAAGCCACAACGCGCTCGAGCAAAGTGACCGCCTAAAGTGTGCATTTCCCTTTCCACCGGGGGTAATTTATAGACGATCGCACAACATCAGACACACGCTGGTAAAGTCTCGGTTAAACTCTAAACCGCGACACATCGAATGCAGGCCTGTAATACACCACAGTGTTTTATCTGCCAACAAATTCAACAGACAGACACAGTCAAGAGCACACATTCGCAGTAGGGCTGGGCAATTGATCGATTAACCTTCCGATTAATCGATTAAGGCTTTAATCGCGATCAAATTTTTTAACCGGTTAATCGGTTTTTTAATCGGTACTCAAAAAGAAGTCAACTGGACGCACGCATGGCTCTATCCTGGACGACCTGCCCGAACTAAGGGTGACTCATGCCCCCCCCCCCCCTCCCTCTTAAGGAAAACGCTGCGTGGCGTGTATCCGGTCGTTCTGTCCCGAGCGGTTTTCCGTTCCCAGCCAGGTGCTATGAGCAAGGTTCAATTCTCGCGCTCGCGAAGCGTCACGTGTTCGAGGATATACATTACAGTTCTGCCGAGGCCAGACGAACAAGCCGGGCCCGCAATTGATCCCCGCGCGACCGCGAAACTTCACGTGTTGAGGATCTATTACACATCCTGCCCAGGCAAGACAAACAAGCAGAAAAACAAGCTGGGAAGCTAACAACGCCATGGTTACTTGTTCCAGTATTCGGCCCGTAAAAATGGACGAGTTCACGAGTATGAAAGGCAATCTCGCTGGAAAGTTTGGGTTTAAAGTAAACTCCAGCGGTGAAGTTTTAACTCGAAGGAAGTCCACTGCATCATCTGCAAAAAGCCGTTTTCGTACAGTGGAAGCGTAAGTTCGCTTCAGTATCACCTACGAGCGAAGCACCCATGTACGCCGCTGCAGCAAGGACCATCCGCCAAAACGCAGACAACAATCAACGCCTTCTCATCGAGGCCCCTTTCTCTGAAAAAGAAGAAAGCATCGCCCAAGCCCTGACTTCTTGTCTTCCTGTCGGAGAATGTGGACAAACTTCTTTGTCTTCGGAGCTGGAGCAAAAATATGTGAGTCTTTGAATCGTTGAACTATATGTATCCTCAATTCTAAATGTCCTTTGCGCCGTGTAACAGAGAGTAAAATAAGTCTTCAAAGGCAAGACGAGTTGTTGCATTCTTTTTAATATATTATTTATAAAAATCAACGCAACCGATTAATCGATTAATTAATCGATTAAAGGGTGGCGATTAATCGGGTTAAAATTTTTAATCGACGCCCAGCCCTAATTCGCAGTACTCAATGAAAATTAAAGGGGAACTGACATGCAACTCTTCAAAACGTAGTAGTACTTGCTAGAGTGTAGAGTATGCAAAATGCAATGCGTAGGACAGACTGAGACAGCGTTTAGGCTACGCTTTGACAACCACAGATCTCAGTGTAAATCTAATCCAGCCCTCCCTCTTTCAAAACACCTCCGTCTCCCAGAAAATTCTTTCGATGAATTATCTGTGAGACTACTGGAAACTGGACTTAGATCAAACCGGGAGCGCGAACAGCGAGAGTCATACCTTATATACAAATTCAACACTATAGAAAAAGGGATAAATGAGAGTCCAGGAACACTTGCATCAATAAGAGGATTAACCTAGCCTACCTTTCATAGTGGTACTGTATTTTCGACTGGAATTGGGCCACGTAATTATTCTATTACGACTCCTATATTGTGGATGTTATCCTCTATGGAACCGTGATGTTCCCGTGCTTTTCTCTTACACGCGTGCTTCATTAACCACATCTCACAAATGTACCCTCACCCCCCCCCCCAACCCCGTACCGTCTCTCTCTTTTTTCTTTTTTTTGACATTTGGAAGGGAGGCAAACATGTTTTTGCGATGTTTTGCTTTTCTTGTTTCCTTGACACTCGCGGCGCCCCAGGGGCGACCGTTGCGGGGATGCATTGGCTCGTTGGGGGCCATCAGCCACGAAGACGTCGCCCGTTCACGGCCTATTGTAGCCAGCGTTGTAAGCGTTCAAGCGCACTTTGTATTTCGCCGCCCCACAGGAGGAGCAGGCTCAGGTCAACTTGTTTGCTACGTGGAAACGCGTACAATGCTTACACTTTTTTTTTTTTTGCATTTGCTTTGCATTTGTGTTGTCACGTCCTTCTTCTCCAGTTCTGAACTTCTTTGCTGCAGCAATATACCCTCACTTGTAAGTCACCTCCTGACGAAGCCGAGTCTTTCGGCGAAGCTGTTGATTTGTTGTTTCTCACCGTGAGTTTTTCACTTCGTTTATATGTATATATAAGCAATGAAGTCGGACTTCGAAGCTTTGCTGGTAGCTTTGAAACCTTTAGTGGAGTCGACGTTTCGTCCTCCGACAGTCTTGAAGAAGGCCTGTCTCAGGTCAAAACGTCGAATCACTAAAGGCTTTCCAAAAACTAACAACGCTTCGAAGTGCGACTTCATCAGTTTATACTGTTCGGCACCCTACGCTATACTTTCTTTATGTCTCTCTCTCTCTCTCTCTCTCTCTCTCTCTCTCTCTCTCTCTCTTTCTCTCTCTCTCTCTCTCTCTCTATATATATATATATATATATATATATATATATATATATATATATATATATATATAAGTATATCTAGATTTAAACAAAAAGTATAGGCATGACGCGGCGTTAAAGCACGCCACGTCCTGTCGCCCTGATTAAAGCTAGTTGGCAGCTTGTTCCGCAACCGCGGCGTTGCTAATTGCCTGCGTGACGCTCCAGCACTCCCGACACTTCCCGAACGATGCGTTTCCCTGAGACTTGTAGTAAATTTCAACTCACTGCCGCCTACGCGGGGAGCTGGTTATTCCCTATCTGAGCTAAGCACGCCTTTTCGCGCTTCGGTGTCCCCCTACGATACGCACCATACATCCTCGCGCTCTGCTTTTTTCAAGACGAATGGCGTCTGACAGGAAACACGGTGGGACGCGGGCGTTCCAGCCGGTGTCCTTTCTTTGTTATGCGATGACTTGCTCCGTTCGCGTGGGGGTTGGTGTGGAAATCTTGCACATTAAAAGAAAAACGTTTAATGCTGCGTAGGTCCGGTAGCCGTACTACGTCTTCTCGGATATGTTCTTGGGCGAGTAGATGTCGGGGATGAGGACCGTGTCTCACCGCGTCGGTTCGGTAAGGAGCTGCAAAAGATGCCACCGAAGCATGTAATCTAGGACTGTGGGCATATTGGTGACTGCAAGACGCTGCGAGGGATTTTTGTTTTCTTGATGCCTCTGGAATTGTCTTCTCGTGAGTGTTTAAACGTGCAGCTCTATAAGCTCTAAAATAAAGGTATGAGTTCTCGCTCTGCTCCGTAACACGGAGAAAACCCATCGCCGCAAACATTATACTCCGTTCATTCCTAAGCTGAGACTGCAGTGGAAGCTGCGTCCTCGTTAGACCAGTCGTACCGCCTCTTTCGCTACGTCATCACGTTCCCGGCCGTTCCCGCGCGCGGAGAGCCGGGTCAGGTGACGAGAGAAAGGCGGATGATTGGTCCGGCTTGCACCTAGCTCCCACCGTAGTGGTGTCAGCTTAAGGGGAATGGAGTGCGTATAGAAGTCAATGGCGAAGCCCAGAATACGGTTAGAACATCATGTCCATTGTCACTGCGGACATAGCATTTTATTTTTTATTAAAGCACGAAATGCTTTTAAGCGCTACCCCCAATCCCAAAATTTTTACCGTCCGTCCGTCCGTGCATTTCCCGGTGAATTTAGGTGACGTCACCTGAATTTGGCGGGAATTTGACGTGACGTTATTTGACGTCAAGTGACCAATGTGCCTTTGGGAAATTATAGGCACGTGACCTATACGTCAACTCAGTTTGCCCGCAAAATCTAACGGGAAAATTTACGTCTTCTGGCCAAAATAATAGTTCAGGTTGCCCGCTAAATATAGCGGGAAATTGACGTCACGTGACCTGACGTCGCGTGATCATATACATCCATTCAGTTTCCCGCTAAATTTAGCGGGGATATATGCGTAACATGACACAACAATCCCCTGGCAATTCTCTATAATTAGGGTTCCGCGTTTTAGGTTTTTATTTTTTTCAAAAATTCGGCGTACGTTTTTTTGGTGTTTTATTTCAAATTCGATTTTCGGTTTTTTTCGGCGTATATTTATGACCACAAAAGTTTATCGCCTCTTTTCGGGGCATATAAAACACCAACGGATACTGGGTCAGATGATCCTTGTAGCTCTGATATTTATGATCACTCAGGGAATAACGGCACGAATACATTCAAAAAGGAATGGACACTTTATTTGGCAAATGTGTGCAACTGTAAGCGAGACAAGTAAAACACAGCAGTACAAACAAGTCAGATATGAAGCCTATGCCCCCCAAAACAAAGCTTGAGGTACACCTAAGCATGTCTTATGAGTTGTGAATGCGAAAGCGTGCAAGCCGCTAGTCCGCTCCCTTTGGCGTCTGCTCGTCCGCTCCCTTTGTCGTCTGCTGCGTACTAGCGCGCGCTTCGGGATCTCGGAGGCCATGGCGCAGCGGCCAATAGGAGCCCCGTCGACGCGCGCCAGCCAATGGAAGCGAAGGCGAATCGCTCCTATTGGGATCGTGGCGGAAACTAGGAGCCGTGTTCGCGCTTCAAACTGATGACGTCAGCCTCGCTCCATGAGACAGTGAATGCTTTCGCATTAAAAGATGAAACTTCACCTTCTGTACATCAGGATTACGTGATCTTATTATAGTACACAGACATATACTTTCCCAGGTTCTCCTCGTTGATCCGCACTCTCGCTTTCCTGTTAATATGACCCTGAGCTTTGAGAATGCCCCCGCAACGCTAACACTGGACACTGGCAGGCTGAGGAGATGAAGCGGTGCCTGAGCCAAAATCGGCCAATCAGCCAATCGTGACAGCCAAAAGAGACACGGAGCGACGTTTTGAAGCACAACACAACATGCAGAGCTTGCATCAAGTCAGGCTTCCTTACAACGAGTTTGAAAACACGCTCGTACGTGGCGAAGTCATGGGGCATTTCGGACTTCACGTTCCGATCGATGATGCGCACAATAAACCAAAACGTCGTGATGGCATCCGTGTATCCCATACATTCGGACACATTTCGATAGACACTGTCGTTCCAATTTTTCGCCACGCCTCTGCGGTACGACTGGAAGGTCAAAGTGACCTTTTCTGGTTAAAACTGAATTTTAGGAAATGGATTCGACGTACTTTTATCGGTTTTTATCGGTTTAAATCAAAAATGCCGAACCTAAAAACTGACATTTTTCGGTTAAAACCGAATTTCCGCAAATGGATTCGGCACCCTTTTATCGTTTTTTATCAGTTTAAACCGAAAACTCCGAACCGTATATTTAATGCCTTGCATGCATTATATACGAAAGAGCCAGACAAAGAGGACGAAACAGGACACACATCTGTGTGTCCTGTCCGTCTTCTTTGTCTGACTCTTTCGTATATTTTTTAATCTATTACCAACGCGCTCAATCCAAGTTCATGCATTATACTAATTTAAAAATAAAAATTACTGCCAATTTTTATTTTTTTGGGGGGAGGGGGCTGTAATTTTAGTTTGATTTTTTCCGTTCGCGGGGATTTTACATGGCAAGCAAG